>PVIW01000738.1:0-215781 GCA_004026585.1 Noctilio leporinus
GGGACAGAGGGGAGCAAAAAGGGGATGGATGTAATACAACAACAATAAAATTAAAAAAAAAAAAAATAGTGCTATATAGCCCTGGCTGGTGGCACAGTGGATAAGGCGCTGGCCTGCGAACCCAAAGATCTCTGATTCGATTCCCCAGCCAGGGCACATAAGCAGGTTGCAAGCCAGGTCTCTAGCCAGGTCCGTAGCTGGAGGCAGGTGAAAGGCAACCATACATTGATGCTTCTCTCTCCCTCTCTGCCTCTCTCTCTCCCCACCCCCCTCTAAAAATAATAAAATCGTTTTAAAAACAGTAATATATAATACTAAACTATTATTACTATTTTTAAAAAATCATATAGAATTATTTGAGGGGGAGAGACCCTGGGAGGGAAGGGAGAACAGAGCTGAGGGTGTGGGGTAGAGGGGCTGACCCAGCCCAGGTGGATACGCTGGAGGAGGCTGCAGAGCCCGGCCCTGCGGGAGAGGTTTGGAAGTGAGGGTTCCTGAGTGCTTCCGAGCGCTCAGAAAGGATGCAGGTCTCCCTCGTGAAAGCTGGGGACGCACTCCCTGACAAGATCCCAGATTTTCCAGAGCATTCTGTGAAACCAGAGGATGTCTTCAGGCCTGACCACAAGACCTGCTGACTGGGCTCTGCAGTGAGGGCCTCTAACGGCAGGAAGGACAAAGGATTTCAGAGGGCCCGTCAGGGTGGGTTGGCTGAATGACTTTCCAAAGGGCTATAGCTGGCCCTGTCACCTGGGCCATCAAGTCAGGGCCCAGAAACCAGGTTCTGCTGTATTTGACAAGTGTGGAGGACAGTGTCCCGCACCAGTAGAGGCTGGAAACTGTACAAGACCTGGTTGTGCTTATGTGTTTGTTTTGCGGGTGGGGGGTGGAGTTACTTTTGTTCTACTGGAGATTGGCTACCTGAGGAGAACTTGGGAACTTAGGACACTGTCCAATAATTAATTCTCCAGAATGTACCTGGCCTGAGGAATATGGGGCAGGGGGAAGGAAAACTAGTTTGCTAATTCTGTTTGGAACTTCAAGGGAGGATGACCAAGGAAAGGGCAGCTTCTGGCACTGGAGAAGGGATAACACAGAGGGGAGAGCAGGGGAATCCTCCCCCGTCAAGCATACAGAGTTTCAGAAGGAAAGGTCACTTCGCACCTGCGCACACCACCAGGGCAATTCCTGAACTGAAAGGATGGGCCGGTGCCCCCACTACCTCAGGTTAGTTGGAGAAAGTCTGTTCCGGGTGTAGGGCTGGTAAAGCCCAATTGCAAACCACACTTGCTGTGGAAAAGCTCACCTCAGTCACAACAGAAACACAGACTCAAGCAATTCTAAAATGCCATTTTTCACATATCAGATTGGCAAAAATGGGAAGTTGGATCACGTATTGTGTTAACCAGTGTGTAGGCTCTTTTCCCGGGAGGAAATCTGAACAGGTACAACCCCTACGGGGGAGGGTGGGGCACTTGGCATTAGGTACCAACATGTGAAATATATATTGTGGGCTAGGAATTCCACTTCTAGAAAGCTGGCCTACGGATATACCCGCAAAATGGCATCATGTCATTGTAGCATTGGTTGTTGGAAATATTCTCAATTTCTCTAGAGATATGCTAATAAATTAGAGTAAGACACATGAAAGAACACTCTGCAGCCATAAAAACAAATAAGGAAGCTCCTTATGAACCAGTATGAAATGAACTCCTGCAGATACCAAATGGGAAAAACAAGTGCAGAAAAGTGTATGCAGTATGCTACTATTTGTGTTTAAAAAAAAAAAAAAGGAAAAAACATGTGCTTGCTGTGCAGAGATCTCTGGGTGTCTGGAAGACACCCCAGAAACAGGTGTCACGGGTTGCCTGTTGGGAGGGGGGCCTGGTATCTTGGCAACCCTCCAAGGCGCTTGCCCTTTAAGCCCCATCCACCAAGAACTGAGCCAGACCTACGCCCCCTGGCGGCAGCAACCCACAGCGCATAGGAGGGGGCGGGGCTTGGAGCCCAGCCATTCAACCAGTAGGTAGTTAGGGGACTTCACACAAATTACTAACCGCTCAGTCCCTATTACCTCTCTGTCAAGCAGCAAAAATACTACTGGTATTAATAAATGAGATGATACGCGTGTAAATAGGGATCAATGCACCACCTCATTAGGTTACTGGGGTTAACAGATAACCTGTGAAGTGCGTATTTAGCACAGGCCCTGGCCTGAAGCAAGTGCTTAGTAAATTAATTTGTTCCCACCATCCATTGATGTCTCTCTCTCCCTCTCTGCCTCTCTCCTTTTCTCTAAAAATAATAAAATCTTTCAAAAAAGTGACTAAAAAAAATTGTTCCCAAATACCTTTTGGTTTCTTACCTGCACCTTGACCATGATTGGATCAAAACGCAAACTCCTCCACGAAGCCAACACAGCCCATAGGGTCCATCTTCAACCTGCGTTGCCTCACTTTGCCTGTGCTCCCCTCATATGCTGGAGCCTCTGTTCTCTCTGCCTTTGCCTGGCTTGGTCAACCTCCAGGGCCTTCTCACACGTCACCAGCTCTGGGATGCTCCTCCTCAAGTCCCAGCCTGAAAAGAGTTTGTGCTCCTTGTTCTGTGATGGCAGAGCCCTGGGAAGGCCCTCTGCAGGGGGTCATCACACGCAATGTCCTGGATTCCAGCTCGTACACACACTTGCTTGTCACAATAAAATGAGTAAGAAGAGACACCTAACGCCATTCAGACAAAACCACAGCAAGACACCATTTTCTACCTATCAGATTGGCAAAGGTCAACAAGTATTGAGACACTGAGGTGGCAAAAGTTTAAGGAAACAGGCGCTGAGGTTAGACTGTGAGCTAATCCACCTTGTGAGAAGAACTGGGTGACATCTGTAGACAGTTAGTAGGCACAGATAGCAACATGACATGTGCACAAAGCTGCTGACTGAATTGAGTGGAAACTGGTTCAGGAAGTGACGGGACCAGACGATGGAACACTGTGCATCTATGAAACAGATGATTTTTATTATTGACATGGAACCATTGCCAAAAGTTACACTGAAAAGTGGGGGAAAAGTTTATACAGTATCTACAATTGTGTACAAAGGGGAGAAAGTCTATACTAGCATGGGTATTTGATGCACAGACTATTTAAAGAAGACAAAGAAACATACTGACACCAACATACTGGTAGCCTCTGGGGGGTGAGAACTGGGAGTCTGGGGAACAGGAGGGAGATGCTTAAGTTACCATGTGTCTTTTTCTTTTAAATTTTATTTGGGTACATGTATTATCTATTCAAAATCAAGTAACTCTTTAGAAAAGAAGGACAAGGAAAGCTCATAATAAAATGGAGATGAGGGTGAGCAACTGGCTCCAAGAGGTGGAAAAAGACCATGAATCTGTTTCCAGGAGTGACAGTGGTCCACGGGACACCTCTATCCTCAGGCCAGCTGCCCACATTTGTACCACTTGATTTTCAGAAAATTAAAAGCCATCTTTCAGTCTGAGCCTGAGCAAAATAGAATGATAAACCCGTATTTATTTATGAATTGAATAAAATTCATAAATAAATGTATACCCAAGTTCAAAAGAAACAGAATTAGAATTTGGGGTCCCAGGGCTCTTCTTTCATGATGGCAAACAGAGGATAAGCCTTGGGTCGTTTCTCTTGTATGCACAACACAAAATACTTCAAAGTGCTTCTAAGGATCCCGGCTCTTCTATTTAAAAGCCTCTCAGATCATCAGGGACTCACCTGGGTAAAGCAGCGGGAGCTGGGTCCCTTCCAACCTGGGACCCCAAGAGCATTGATGGGACACTAGCTCAGATGACCCCTTTCCTAGGACAATCCTGGTATGGAACTGCCAGACACGCTCCCAAGCCAAACCTGCTAGCCAGGGTACAATCTGAGGGCCAAGGCCAAGGAGGGGCCTCAGCCAGGAGAAGGCTGCTTATGGTGGACACCAAACCAGCTTCAAAAGAGAAGACATTCAGGAGGGGAACAGGATATTGGGGCAGGTGGGACCTTCGGGAAGGCTGGCACCTGGGCACCTAAGTCTCCCAGGCTGGGTCACCAGCCCGCCCGCCCGCCTGCCTTCCCTCAGGCCATCTAGGCCTACCCCTGTCCCTCACTCACCACTTCCAGAAGCTTCTCTTGCTAACCCCACCCAGTTCAGATCTCAACACAGGCTTCTGCTCCTAAGTCTTCAAGTCCAACCCTCTATTGACAGTTGCTCCTCTGCCTTTGGTAAGTGGTGTTAAACAGGTTTCTGTGTTTGTCTGTTTCCCTGGCTAAAAGGCCACACCCCAGGGAAGTGCTTGTGTTTCCTCCCTCTCCCTTGGGTGCTGAGCTCAGTCTGCAGGGAGCAATCACTCCTTCTAGGCACTCTTAGGGCCAGGACTAACTTCTCCCCGTGTGGGTGGCCAGCTGTCCCCCTAGTTGAAGCACGTTTGCTTAATGCCAAACTATGTAAAACTAACAGAAGAGAAAGAGTATCTCTTATGCCCTCTGCAGCCAGAAAGATCCTTTGGCAAGCTAAGTCAACTCCTATCACTCTTACTACCCATTTCACTTTGAATTAACACCTAGTAGCCTCACTCAGGCCCAGAAGGCTTTGCCCAATGTGGCCCCTGCTCCTCCCTGGCCACCTCTTCCACGTCTCCAGGCATTTGGCCCTTCACTGTTGAGGGGAACACGTGCTCCTGCCTCAGAGCTTGTGCACATGCCGTTCCCTCTTCCTGGAATGCTTTTCCATGTACCTGACCAATGCATTCACGGTCCTGCTCAAAGAGCTTTTTCTCCCTACCCTTTCTATATTAGCAACTCCTTTGGCACTTAGCTCCTTCTTGCATCTGCCCCTCCAGATCCACACAGTTCCCACTTCTCCACCCTGCACATTGCCCTGGGAGGCAGCCAGGTACTGGGGTGGTCTCCAGCAGAGAACAAGCAGGATACCAGAGGCAGGAGGGAGGAGGGTAAGGTCATGGTCTTAATTCCAGAGTTGGCTCCCACCCTGCAGGGTTGCTGTGTGCTGCTGGCCTCTCAAGGGCCCAAGGCCTCAGCTCCTGGTGGAACTCTCACAAAGGCCTCTCTCCAGGTCCTGGTAACGGCTCCTTCCCCTCCCTGTCACTTACCCAGGTACTGCTCTACCCTTTGGGTTCGCCTATACTTTGCCCACTTCTTTGGAGGTAATCCAAAGCACACTATCTTTGTACTTTCTCAATTACCCGAAGTACACTATCACTTTTCTTTCAGCGCCCCAATTCACCACCTGCCGTCACGTCTCTGTTGTCTGAGCTGTCTGTCTCCCACCTGGACCATCAGGTCAGAGAAGTTAGTGACTTTATTATACTCTGCGTCCCAACATGTGGCTCAGCATCTGTGCAGAGTAGCATATAAATGTTTCCTGAATGAGTGAATAAGGACGGGAAGGATCACTGTAACCTGGAAAGACTATGGGGGCTGGGAGGAGGGCAAGATTTTAGGTGAAGAGCACTGAGGAGGGTGCAGCAGTGGTGAGGATTCCCCTCAAGGCACCAAGACCTCTTTACAGCCTCCTTAGCACTTCTCCACAATCTTCTTTGCACGCCGTCCCCCTAGAATGAACCCTGTGTGGGCAGGGGCCATATCCTGTCTTGTTCACTATGATATCTTCAGAGCCTGGCATAGTACCTGGCATTCACAGAAGCCATTAGACCCATATTTGCTGAACAAATGGAAGAAATATGTGTTATCCAAAAGAAACAGTGACTTGGCCGAGGACCTTGAGAGCCAGATTGGGCGGTTTGGACTTGGAATGAAGAGCAATAGGGAAGCACTGCATGCAGGTTCTACTGCAGAAAGGAAGTGACAAACTCAAGGGCTTGTAGGAAGATGGGCCTGCAGGGAACACAGGCTGGGGACCAGCAGGGAGGATGCTGCAGCATCAGGCCAGCAAGGAAGGAAGGTGGCAGAACCTGGTGACTGACAGATACAGATGCAGAATGAGGACTCCAGCATTCAGGGCGGAGCCGGAGCCGGGGTGAGACAGGCTGTGAAGCCAGCAGTCCTGGCCTCAGGTGAGTACTCCACGGCGTTGGCTATCGTCCTGTTTCCACCTCTGCAGCGGGGCAGCTGGGGAGTGGGAAAGCGTGAATCAAACCCACTCTGACCACGCTGCATTAAAAGTATAGCCAGAGAGCTCAGTGGACAGCAAGCAACGGATGGATGCAGAGGATTCCCATGGAACAGCTGGAGGTGGAGAAGCAGATGAGCCGTGCTGTTGGGGGTTCGCTGAGAAGTGTTTGGTACCATCCACAGCTGGGTATATTGATGGAAATGAGCCAGAAACGAAAAGGGAGGCCAAGAGGTAAAATAACAAGGGAAGGAGGACAATGTCAAGGTAGCCAGAAGAACAACTTTACAGAAGAGGCAGCCAGCACAGTCATAGGCTGGAGGTGAAAGCCAGATTGGACTTCACTGAGGGCCACATCCTAGAGGAGCACCTGACTTTTGGCCTCTGGGATCGGCTAGGAGAGCTAAGGGTGCCAAGTTTGGTGGCTTCAGCATTACGGAAGGGTTTGTTTCTGTCCCACCTGGCATTCCTGGGCACATGCCCCAAGCCTCATTTGTGACAAAGATCACCAATTATCCTCAAAGCCCATTCTTTCCTCCTTTCCACAGTGACAAGATTCCAATTTTTACCTAGACCCAGAGTCTCCCAGTTCTAAGCCATATTCCCTTGCCTTGCAGCTTGACAGGGCCATACGGCTAAGAGGTCTCCTGGGTCCTCAGGTCTCCTTTACACATACCACCCTTCTCTCTCTCTCTCCCGGTTGGGATGTGGACCCAGAAGATAGACATAAGCATCACTCAAGGTGATGGAGGAACCATGAGACAGGAGAGGACCCCATCAGGCCACCAAGCCAGTCTGGACCACCTACCCTGTCTTCCACAGAAAGCATGTATTTCTGTCTTAGGCCACTATATTTTGAGGATTTGTTAGAACAACCTCATATTAGACCCCACCATTTAATACAGCAAAATATCATCTCAGGTCAGATCAAAAGTTGTTCCAGCTCTACTCTGCCAGGGGTCCCAAGGGTGACAGAGGCCACTGGCATTTTCCTTGACAAGATCATGACTCTATGCAAAAGGTAACCAACCCTAGGCTCCTTAATAATGTCACAGATCCATTATTCATAGACTGATCAAAAGTATTCACAAAAAATTTTGTCCCTTCATCTACTTCATCAAGGAACGATGAGCAGTAATTAATTAGCAGCAATACCATCCCTCGGCATAAGTGGCTCCACTTCTATCTAGTCTCCTTCTCACACCTGCCAGCCAAGGAGGACATGGGTGTGCGCTGGGATCACCTTGACACAGTAGTGCTCGATGCACTTGTGGAATAGACACAGGCGTGGCCACAAGGCAAGAGCGTGAAAGGTGAGCAGTGTGAACTGTGGAGCAGACGTCTGAGCATGCAACGGAGCATGGACACACAGCAGCTGAGGGAACTCTGTGTCCTTAACACGGATGGAGATGGGAAGAACATCTACTTTTGAGGTAATTGTGAGGATTACATGAGTTAATGTGTAAGACACGTAGACCATGACTGGTAACACTTCTCAATTAGTGCTAGTCTTTATACATAATTTTATTTTATTTATTTTTTTAAAATCTTCTTTCTTCTTTTTTTTAGAGATTTTATTTCATTATTTTTTTAGAAAGAGGGGAAGGGAGAGAGGCAGAGAGGGAGAAGGACATCAATGTATGATTGCTTTTCACCTGCCTCCAGCCACAGACCTGACTGGAGACCTGGTTTGCAACCCGGTTATGTCCCCTGGCTAGGGAATCAAACCTGCGACCTTTGGGTTCGCAGGCCAGCGCCTTATCCACTGTGCTACCAGCCAAGGCAGTCTTTATACGTAATTTTAAAAGCAATAGAATCAAGGGGTGGAGTTTGGGGGGATAGGTGTGTATGTAGGGGGTAGAGGGATTGAGCAAAAAAGAAAAAAAAAATACAAAAAGCTTATGGGTACGGAAAACAGTGTGGTGATTGCCAGGGGTATGGGGGTCGGGGGAGGTGGAGCAGGGTATAGAGAATAAATGGTGATGGACAGAGACTTGCCCTGGAGTGGTGAACAGAACACAGTGTACAGATGATGTGCTGTGAAATTATGTACCTGAAACCTGTATGATTTTTTTTTTTTTTTTTTTTTAGAGAGTGGGGAAGGGAGAGAGGCAGAGAGAGAGAGAGACAGAAATCAATGTATGGTTGCCTTTTTCACCTGCCTCCAGCTATGGACCAGGCTGGAGACCTGGCTTGCAACCTCATTATGTGCCCTGGCTGGGGAATCGAACCTGCAACTTTTGGGTTCGCAGGCCGGCACCTTATCCACTGAGCCACCAGCCAGGGCTGAAACCTGTATGATTTTTTAAAACCAGTGTTACCTCAATAAATTCAATAAAAATGAAAAAATAAGAACAACAGAAAATAAACATGATATGGCACTGGGATAACTGATTTAAAAGCAAAGTTGCAGACATTCTCATTAAATCCTTCTGATGAGGTATCAGAATTACCCCATTTTATAGAAAGTGGTTTGGAAGTTTACTGTCTGTGTCTCACAGACAGTAAACTGTAAATACAAATCTCACCAAGCCTGGTGTTCCTGAACCACACGGCCTCTAAGTAAAGGGACTTTAGGATTCCAGAAAAGCAAAGCTGTTTTTACACTTGTTTCTCCCAAAAGGCCAGACCATTTTGTTACTGGTTTCTCAGTTAACTCCGGAAGGAGCCCTGTGGTGACTGCCATGTTCAGTATCTCGACTGTGGTGACTGGTACCAAATACACACATGAGCAAACTGTATAGAACTATATATACACACACAGAGGAAATAGTGAAAGCTGAGTAAGCTCTGTGGATTATACCAATATTAATGTCCTAGTTTTGACACTGCATTTATATGAGACTACAGCTGGGGGAATTGGGTGAAAGGTCCATATGACCTCTCTGAACATTTTCTTTTGCAGCACCCTGTGATTCTGCAATTATTTTAAAAATTTAGGGCCCTGGCTGGTGGCATAGTGGATAAGGCCCCAGCCTGTGAACCCAAAGGGTGCCAGTTTGATTCCCCAGCCCGGGCACATACCCAGGTTGCAAGCCAGGTCTCCAGCCAAGTCCTTAGCTGGAAGCAGGTGAAAGGCATCCATACATTGATGTTTCTCTCCCTTTCTTCCTCCCTCTCTGCCCTTCTCTCTAAAAATAATGAATTAAAAACAAACAAAAACTTAAAAAAAAAAAAGTACTCCAGAAAGAAAAAAGAAAGAAAAAAAACTGAGAGAAATAGATAAGACAGAATTGAAAAGATAATGGTAAGTGTTGAGACTAGGTGAAGGATATATAGGGGGGAAAAAGTATATACCCACACACAATTTTTCTAATTTCAGGTTTGAAAATTTCCAAAATGAAATTTTAGATAATTAGCAGGGGTACCTAGTTAACAAAAGGGCTAAGCTTCACTTACTTGATTAGAGCCTTACTCATTGCCATGACTTCTGAATACAAATTAAGTTCAAAGCTTATAAAATTGTTTCATTTACCAATGTTTTCTCATGACTTTTTATTAAGAGTTCACTAATCATGTTCTTAATCTGGGTCTGTTTACTACTTTTCCCCTCCAAGAACTCCCCCCAAATTATAAAAAATAGAAATGTGTAAATATACATTGAGAACGAGGCACAGTTTTTACACAATAGACCAGCCAATGTTTCAAGCTGTCTGACCATCTCCCAGTGTTTCTCCCAGAACAGGATCCCTGCAGCAGAACTGGCAACTTTTTTCCAAATCCTACTTTCTCCCTCAGTGTACGGCACTCAACAGGTGTTAGTTCTGAAGGTAACAGCAAGAGGAACTGCAGAAAAACAGACAGGAGTGCCTGCTCACAAGGCTGTGAAGACGGAGAGCTGGAAGGTTTCCTCCTGTCCCTGCTGTGACTCAGACCTGGGACTGGAATCAAACTCAACAGGCCAAGAATTGCCAAGAGCTGATCCCACACTCCCAGGGGCTGCACAGGCCCACCTGACTGTTTTCAGCGGGAAATTTCAGGTCACCAGCTGAAAAACTCATGTGGTCCAGAGCTGGGGAATCCACTTTTCTCAGTGGGACCCCTCTTCAGTTATTGGCAAGCAGCTCTTTCCTTCTGGTGATAGGATGGAATGTCCCAGGTAACAGTGAGGCCACAGGGACATGGAGCCTGCTGCCAAGTCACCAAGCTTCCTGAGTTTTCAAGTTCACCGAAAGCAAAGAAGATTAAGAGCTGACTGTGGAAGCCAAGTATAGGACATTAGGGTACTAACCCAAGGAATTCCTCGTGTATTCTGTTAACTTCCAGCTGCCACTGGCATGTTTCTTCTAGACATGGGTGTTAAATCTCTTCCTTTGGAGACAGTCCCAAAGTTATCGGCTCGCCCAGCATCTTCCTTAAACACTTGTCTTTTGATCTGTAGAGTACACGAAGGATGAAATCTCTCCCCAGGAAGCAAAGAAGTTGAACAGATTCAGACTTGCTTCTGGAATGCCCTGGCATGGCTGCTGGCCCTTCGCAGCACACTGCTGCCATGAGGGGGGAGCATGGCTTTCTGTCTGTGCCAGCCTGGCCTTCCAGCAGACCAGCCAGGCTTCTCAGCTCTCAGGATGTAAGGCAAACCCAGCTCTCAAGATCTCACCATACCCATGAGCCCCATCAAACCCCTTTTGTTGTTTAAAAATCGGTGACTTCTCTATCAAATTACAGTACAATCTATCACTGAAACAGAGACTCTTGTCAGAGAACACTCTTTTCCTGGATGGGGCAGGACCTGGGAGTTTCCAAGCACATACTCCAGGAGGGGCAGTAAATGATAAATGTTTCAGGAGAGAGTGTTGCCTTATTTTAGGGAGCGTTCATTAAATGCTGACGAGAGATTCAGCATGCTATTCGGCATCACTCTCTTCTGCATTACATTTCTGCTCTCACCTCCTGGTTCCTGCTGGCCAGGCCAAGGACTGATGTGTGGGCCTCCTGTTTCCAAGATGAGGAAAGGCGAAGACACCTTTGGTCAGCTCAACAGGTCATTTGGAGCTCAGGTGAAGAAACAAATAAGAAGGAGGTTCTAGAATGATAAACTGGGGCTACGAATTATTTTTGAGTCAACAAAAGAAGTCTGAACAGCCTGAAATAGAAACTAAGTAAACAGTCTTTTTGGCAGTCAGCCAAGAAAGCACAGCGCCTCTTCTTTCCTGCTGCCTTCCCTGGTCTTTCAGGTTTCAAAGGAATCAGGTCCTATGATAATAAATGAAGTTATTGGCTGCTCCTTCAGCCCACAGCCTCATTTTATTACCATCATGTCTTCCCCAACCCAAACATCCAGTGACAATAGGAAATCTTAAAATAGAGTTTGCTATTAAAATCATGCCTGGTCACACCCCAGCAGCCTCTGCTGGACCACCCTCTCTGTTTCCCTTGAGTGGCTTTAACTCCACCAGGAGAGTGGTGTCTGCGTCTCCATACAATGTAGGCTTCTTTCTCACCTCATGAGAGAGACCTAGAAAGAAAAGAAATCCATGGAGCCTGTCTGGTGGGGGCCCCGCCTGCTCTCCTTCTAGGAGGCAACAACTTCAGGGCTGTGAGGGCTGGTCCCAGGGCTGCAGGAAGCTCAATATCTGTGCAACTCAAGGGACATTTGGGAGAGGAGCAAGGACAGGAAAAGGGAAAATACTTCCTCTCACCAGGGTAGCTTTCCCCAAGGTTCAGACCCACCAGTGATCTTCTATTTTCTGCCAAGCAGCGGAGAGCACCACCTCGGTTGGCCCATGAGACCTCTTTGCACCTCAGCTTCCAACTTACTTCTTCCTGCGGATCTTAGGTTTCTTCACAGGACGCAGGTAGGGGTTATCGATGATGGTTTCTTCCCCATTCCGGCTGCCTGACAAGGAGGAGTTCTGCTGCAGGACAGAGGTGTTCTCCTTCTCAGCTCCAGAATCATCCTTTGAGCAAAAGCCAAAATAAAGTAACATACTAACAGCATAAGGAAAGAGATCATGCCCATAATAAGAACTATTAGCATCCTTTCATGGAGGAATTGGAAGCTCAGGGGACACCTTCTTTCTAAAGTGCCTATCTCTGCCTCAGATGAAATGAGGTCCAGCCAGCAGCTGGCTATCAAGGGAAGGTGAGACAGTAGCTCTGACACAGTGGAGCACAGAACACAACACCATGAACTCTTGACAAGGCAGGGGAATGAGTAAAAAGGAATAGAGATCTGGGAGGGGCAAGGGGTCAGGGGCTAAACCATAGTTGCTGGAAAAGGAGGTCCAACCTGTGGGGCGATGAAGAAAGAGAAGTGAGCCTCCACACTTTACAGACATCTGGTCAGAAGAAATCACAGGCAGAGGGCCTCTCCTGAATCAAAGCTCATGTAAAGCATATGAGGTGGCCGCGCCCCCTGCCCCATTTTCTCAAATATCTGGTACCTGCAACATGGTACCAATGATCTGATTGCAGTAGAGGCCAGAAACTTAAGCCCTGAGAGCTCCCACCGAGGCAAGGCAGAGAGCACTGGCATCCACATGAAAACACCATCAAGAACCCCATCTGCGACCCGGGGGTCAGGTCTTCCATGGTTTGGTTTTTGAAGAAAGTGACTTTGCAGAAAAGCTTGTAAGTCTATGTATATTCAATATGACCCTAATTAAACTTTTTAAAAAATCACTATTGTGTCTAAACACAAAAAAGTCCTAGGTTGAAATTTTTACAACTGGTTCTGTACATATGGGCGATTGATCCTTCTTTTCTTATTTATACTCACTTTTCATTTCTATGTTCTATAAAATGAGCAGAAGCTGCAGGGAAAGCAGGGCAAAATCACACAAAAAATGACCTAGGAGTTCATTCCTAAGTGACTATCAGTGACCACAGAAGCTGGTTGGGCTGCGCCCCCTGCTGACAGGCCAAGGGTTCTATCACTGGGACTGTTGTTCTGTAACTTGAGGCAAAAGAGGTCCTGCCCTCAACCAGGAGATTCATTGTCAAGAAAAAAGACAGCAGGGCAGAGAACGCTGCAATCAGATGGCAGAAATGAACAGCAGTCTCTCCCACAGACACTGCTGGCCAAGCAGGTGGACAACAGTCTTAGGCTCAATGAACCTGAAGAGACTGGATCACCTCTAAGTTCCACTGCACGTCCTCAAACTGTCCCATTAATAGTGTTCCCCCCGAAGACCCCGTTCTATGTAGGATCCCTGTGCTTTTCCTCTCCAACACCTGCTCCAGCGGGGCCACAGGTGACTTAGAGCCACCATGGACCTTCTGGAAGGTGACACAAGGGTTCTGAAAAGCCAACCTTGTGACCTGCTAGAGAGCACCGAAGCTCCCTCCACTTGGCTCACTCTGTCACAAGGCCAGGATGTGGGTCCCAGTCATGGGACAACAGATTTTTTTTCCCAAGCAGAGCTTCTAGAAATGCCACTTCCTTGCCCCCTCAGGAACAGGTAACCTTGAGGGATAAGACTAAATAACAGAAGTAAAGTACCAAACCAACGATGATTTGTAAAAACAGTGGAGCATAAGGATCCATCTGGAAAGGCCAGACTCAGGCCATGCATGCCTGCTCCTGAGCCCCACCAGGGGTGCCTGTGTCCAGCCTCACAGCTTCAGTGCTGTTTCCACATTGAGCACTCCTACCCGCATGGACATCTCCCCACCTCACCTTTCTCCCGACCTCCAGGTTCACACAGACTCAGCCACTCAACATTTCCACTTGAGGGTCAAATAGGCAACTCAAACTCAATGTGCCTAAAACTGAACTCCAGACCTTCCTCTGTGCATCAGCAGTAATTCCTGTGGTTCTCCTGGCCACCAGTGATGGCTACTCTACCCTTTCAGTTGTTCAAGGCAAGAACTTGTCATTCTTGCTTTTTTTGTTCCCTGCCATCCCACATCCAATTGGTTAAAAAAAACTCTTGGTCTTTCCCTCAAAATACAGAATCTAACTACTTCCAATGTCCCTACATGACCATTCCAGTAGGTAGGGCCCACCATTGTCTCCTGCCTGGACTACTGCAACTGCTTCCCAACCTACCTTCCTCTACAGTTCCTTCCTTCGTAGTAGTTAGTGAAGTTCATTCAGATATGCCCCTCCTCTGCACCATACCTTCCCATAGCTCCCATTTCACCCAGTTGAAAGCCAGTTCTTAAAACTGCTTACAAAGTCCTACCTGATCTGATCCTGTCCTCTCCTTCTATGCCTTCCTCAGCCACCTTCATTCTGTTCCTCAGGGCCTTTGCACAAGCTGCTCCCTTCCCAGAACATTCTTCTGCAGATAATCCACATGGCTCAGTCCTTCACCTTCTTCAAGTCTCTACTCAAATGGTACCTTCTCAGTCATGTCTACCCTAAGCACCCTATTTAAAACTGAAACCTCTACTCTTCACCCTGGGTCTTCTCTCTCCACTCTAAATCGTCTTCAATATACTACATAAAATTTTTGTTTATATACTATTTATTGTCATCCCCCCACTGCCAACTGGCTCTTAAAAGGCAGGTGTTTGTTCTATTCACCTGGAACAGCATCTGGCACATATCATCAGGTACTAAATGACTGGTAAAATGTCCATTAAAGAGCAAGAATTTAGACACTGGAATACCTACAGAAGACGGCTAATTCAGTGGAAGAGAAAAACAATTCTATTACACACTAATTTGAAATGACTAGTCCCTTTATATTCAAGTAGATGGTGAAACCAGACCAGGGTAAGTAAAAACTATGTA
Source organism: Noctilio leporinus (assembly GCA_004026585.1). NCBI lineage: Eukaryota > Metazoa > Chordata > Mammalia > Chiroptera > Noctilionidae > Noctilio > Noctilio leporinus. The sequence continues at coordinate 14,787 of PVIW01000738.1, forward strand.
GCAACAGTCCTTGAGAGGTATGTTGCCATCTGCAAATAAAAGAATAATTTAAAACACCAGTTATTTAATTAACTATAACAATGTCTGCAAATGCTAAAGATAGAAAACAACGTAAATGTCCACAAGGGACTGGTTAAATTCAGTCATTGTGTCCGTAGAGTGGAACATGATGAGGTTGAGAGCAGGGATGAAGACTGTATACAGATATGGAGTGATAAGCAAGATATATCGATGCGCGGCAACAGCAAGGGGAAAATATTTGTGACCTGCTGCTTGTGTTTAAAATAACAATAAAAAAACCATGTCTCTAGAAGAAGAACACACAAGAGACAGGTGACTGGCTGCTTTGTAGGCAGCAAAGGGGATAATGGGAACAAGGATGAGAGAAAGAATTGTCACCATACTTTTTATAAATTTTAAATATGACATCTGCCAATCCAACACAATAACAAGTCATATCGATTGTATATAAATTTGTTGCTAAAATCCTTTTCTCAGTCTTTTCATTTATTTTTTCATTTGTCACAGGACACGTACATGTACAGCCCAAAACAGCAGGGAGGGCACAATGGGGCTATGAGCTGCCATGTGTCAGGCACCTGATATATGAGCTCATTTTAGCTCAGGCTCCCCATTCCCCTTGAGGTAGGTGTTCCTTCTCCTACTTGTACTAGTGAGGAAACAGGCTCAGATGTTGGGTAATGCAACCACAGTTATGTATCTGGAAAGTAGCACAGTCTGGATCTAAAGCCATGCCAGTATGACTCCAAGGTTCAGGTCTTTCTATTTTGCTGTCCAGCTTGGCCTCTCAGCATCCAGGACAGTGCAGGCAGCTTCAGGCTTTCTTTCAGCCTCGATTACCTCACCACCATGGCCTCCCCTATGTCATTACCTGACATCTTAGATAATACATCTGTAAACCCTGTAACTACTTTGTATTTACAAAGGGACAGTGATGTTTGCTTAGAAGATTCCTCCTTTTCACAAGGTGAGTTTCATCTTAGTCACCCCATCTTCAACCAAATTAACTGACTCCCAAACAGAAGTATAGAATAACAAGTTCCTCTGCTTCATGTAAAGCCTGGCCGCCCAGCCCTAATTCTGAAAGCAATCATTCAACGTTAAAGACATGTGTGTTCCAGCAAGGATGGGCATCACACTAACAGACACAGCACTGGCAGTGTTCACCTCCAACGGCAGCATCTGGCTGCCTTTGTGCAGCACACCTTAGAGAACACAGGAACATTCAGTCCAGCTTTAAACATCAATACATCCTTTGCTTAAGACACAGCGCCAACCTTGAGAATGGATGAGACTTCTGGCCAAGATGGAGACATAGGTAGATATGCTGCATCTCCCTCCACAACTAAGAAAAAATACATCTAGCCTTGGCTGATGGAACAGTGGATAAGGTGCCGGCCTGCAAACCCAAAGGTCGCTGGTTCAATTCCCAGCCAGGGCACATAACCAGGTTGCAAGCCAGGTCTCCAGCCAGGTCCATAGCTGGAGGCAGGTGAAAGGCAACCATATATTGATGTCTCTCTCCCTCTCTGCCTCTCTCCTTTCCCCTCTCTCTACAAATAACAAATAAAAGGGAAAAAAAAGTACAGGAAAAAGAAAAGAAAAAATACATCTATCTCAAAACTAGAGACAACCATAAACTCCAGAAAATTGAGCTGCACAGAAGTTTAACCAAGGTATAAAGAAGAAATACTCATCCAAACAGGTTAGAGGGGCAGAGCTGGGACAGACAGGACATGGCTTGGCAGCACAGTGGCTTTGGCAGGACAGCAGGCCTGATGGCAGGCCATCAGAAAAAGCAGTTACACATGAAAAAAAGTAGGGACAGCTGGGGAGCACTCCCAGCACCAGACCAGACTGCAAGGAACACGGTTCCAGCGCTGGGGGTAAAAATCAAGCCTCATTGCTTCTGACTGTGAAAATCAGTGGAAGCTGGGGTGGAGAAAGAAACTGCTGGTCTCTCAGCAGAGTCCACTTGTTTACAGGGCCCCACAGTCCTACGGTGTCCACAGACCCACCCACTCTGGGAACCATGGACAGGGTAACAGCTAGAGAAGTGCCAGTCTCATACAGGAAGTGGAAGTGGTGCCTGGTAAAGGGGCGAGTGCTGAGCAAGTAGCACTGTTCCCTCTCAGGCCCCTTCCCCACATACAGCGCCACAACAGTGAAATGGGGTGCCCTGTACTGACAAATACTTAAGGCTCCGCCCCTTATAATGGAACAGGTACTACAGCTCTACCTAAGACACAAAGGCAAACATAGGAGGCTGTCAAATTGAGGAGACAGAAAAGTATGGCCCAAAAAGAAACAGATTAAGGTTCCAGTGAGAACTAAGCGATGAGGAGATAGCCAACCAAAGAGACAGGGAGACAGACAGCCAACCTAACAGATGCAGAGTTTAAAATGCTAATGATAAAGATGCTCACAGACTTGACAGATATGCTTCAGTACAGCAAACACAGAAGAGAAGAAGTGAAAGCTAGGCTAAGTGAAACAAAGGAAAATCCACACAAAACTAATGGTGAAAGGAAGGAAACCAAGGTTTAAATCAACAATTTGGAACATAAGGAAGAAATAAACAGTCAATCAGTACAGAAGGAGGAAACAAAAATGAAAAAAATGAGGAGAGGCTTAGGAACCTCTGGGATAACTTTAAGCGTGCCAACATCCAAATTACAGGGATGCCAAGAGGAGAAAAGGAAGAGCAAGAAATTGAAAACTAATGTGAAAAAATAATGAAGAAAAACTTACAAAATCTGGTGAAGGAAACAGACATACAAGTCCAGGAAGCAAAGAGTCCCAAACAAACTAGACCCAAATAGGACCACACCAAGACACATGATAATCAAAATATCGAAGGTTAAAGATAAAGAGAGAATCTTAAAAACAGCAAGAGAAAAGAAGAGATTTCCTTACAAAGGGATTCTTATAATACTTTCAGCTGATTTTTCAAAAGAAACTTTGCAGGCTAGAAGGGACTGGCAAGAAGTCTTCAAACTGAAGCAAAGACCTACAACCAAGAATACTCTATCCAGCAAAGGTATCATTTAGAATGGAAGGGCAGAAAAAGTACTTCCCAAACAAGGTAAAGCTAAAGGAGTTCATCATCACCAAGCCATTATTATATGAAATGTTAAAGGGACTTACTTAAGAAAAAGAAGATCAAAACTATGAACATTATACCCTGGCTGGTGTGGCTCAGTAGATTGGCGCCAGCCTGTGAACCCAAAGGTTGCTGGTTTGATTCCCCAGTCATAGCACATAACCAGGTTGCAAACCAGGTCTCCAGCCAGGTCCTTAGCTGAAGGCAGGTGAAAGACAACCATACATTGATACTTTTCTCCCTTTCTTCCTCTCTCCCTGCCCTTCTCTCTGAAAATAATAATATCTTTAAAAAAAAAAACAAAAACAACTATTAACATTAAAATGACAACAATCTCACAACTATCAACAACAGAATCTAAACAAACAAAAACAAATTAAACAAACAACCAGAAAAAAATCAGAATAATAGATATGGGGATCATTTGAAGGGTTATCAGCTGGGAGGGGGAAGGGGAGAAATGGGGAAGTGGCAGGGATTAGGAAACATAATTGATAGGTATCAGATAGACAGGAGAGAAGTTAAGAACAATACAGGAAAAAGTGACAGGAAACTTATATGCACAACCCAAGGACAAGAACTAAGGACAGGTGGGACTGTTGGAGGGAAGGGGGGCCCTGGATAGAGAGGAGCAAAGGGAAAAGAAGTTGTAACAACTGTCACAGCATAATCAATACAATTACTGTAAAAAGATTTTAATAAATAGCCCTGGCTGGTGGCACAGTGGATAAGGACCCGAACTGCAAACCCAAAGGTCACTGGTTCGATTCCCAGCCAGGGCACATAACCAGGTTGCAAGCCAGGTCTCCAGCCAGGTCCGTAGCTGGAGGCAGGTGAAAAGCAACTATACATTGATGTCTCTCTCCCTCCCTGCCTCTCTCCTTTCCCCTCTCTCTACAAATAATAAATAAAATCTTTACCATAAATAAACAAATAAAAAGATTTAAATAAATAAATAAATAAGAATGGATGGACATGGTACCTTGGCTTTAACGGTTCTCTAAGCCTTAAAGACATCGGAGCTTTCAGCGGTTCTGCGATCTCCTTTACTTTCTCCCAAAACGCAGGAACAAGAGTGGGCTCTTCTCCTTTCTCTTGCCAAGTACAACACATTGATAACCAGAAAAGAATACCCACAAGTTCCAATGAGCATCGCTCCTCGCCCACCTTTGCCTCTATCTCCTATCCTTCTGGGGATGACATGCCCAGAACAAACTAACCCCTCTATTCGGACACTAGATCCCATGTCCTATCACAACCAGAGGACATCATCCCAAAATGTCTCCCTCTTCTGCATCAATTTTCCCTGTCCACCAGATCATCCCATCAGCACACCAACATCTGTTTTTCTTGTATCTTAAAATTAACTCCTTAATTTTCCCTTTAGTTACAATGTCATTTCTATCCTTCCCCTTACTGCAAAATTCCTTGAAACAACTGTTCACAGAAATGCTGTCCAATGGAACTTTCTATAATAATATAAATGTTCCTATCTGCACTGCCCAGTATGGTAGCCACTATCTATGTGTGGCTATTAAAATGTGACTAACGTAATTAAGAAACTAAAATTTTAGTTTTATTTAATTTCATTAAATTTAAATGAATTTCAATTTAAACAGCCACATGTGGCTACTGGAATGGATAGTGTAAGTCTATACCCATGGATGCCAATTTCGCTTCTCCCATCTCTGACTTCACTGCAGGTCCTTCCTCTCATTCTTGTTGAACCTGCTTATCAAGGTCACGAATTACATTCATATCACCAAATCTAATGGACAAATTCTTAGTCCTCATATTACTGAAACTAACAAAAGCTTTTGACGCAATCACTCTTCTTTCCCTGAAACACTTCCTTCCCTTGGCCTCCAGGACATCGCAGCCTCCAATTCTCCAGTGTGTCCGCTGTGCCTTCCCCATCTCCTCATGTGAACAGTGGAGAGCCACAGGGCTCAGTGCTTGTACCTCTTCAATTTTTTTAGATTTCTCCATTTCCTAGGGGATCATCTAGTCTCCTAGTTTTAAACACCATTTACACACTGATAGCTCCCAAGTTTGCATCTATAACCCTAACAGCTCCTCAAACTCCAACTCATACATCCATCTCTCTACCTGACATCACCACCTGATGTCTATCTAATAAAATTCTCAAACTTACCTGATGTAAATCTGAACTCTTGGCTCTGCCCCCTCCACACCTGTTCCACCCAAAAGTCTTCCCTACCATGGTTGAAGGCAATAAGACCTTTCCTGCTGTTCAAGCGAAGAACCTTGCATTTATCTGACTCTTTTCTCTCTTATCTCATATCTACTCCATCCATTGGTTCTATACCGAAAATCTAGAATTTGATCAAAAATTTATCTGCCCATGTATCATTATCTTTGTCTTTACCACCATCTCTCAGTTTATTGCAAAAGCCTCCTAACTGGTTTCTCTGCTTCTACCCTTACCTTCTAGTCTACTCTCCACACAGCAACCTGACTGATGCTTTTGACAAACCTACATTGGCTCCTGGCCCTCTGCTCACCAATTTCCCATGGCTCCCATCTGACTGAGAAAAAGGCTTTCCAATCTGACTCCTCCATGAGCTCTCTGACTTCATTCCCTACTATTCTCCCCTTGTTCGCGCCACTCTGGCCACCATGATGGGGTGTTCAACATAACAGCTCCTGCCTCAGAGCCTTTGCACATGCTATTCTGCCTGTGAGGAATGCTCTACTCCAAGATATGTGTAAGCTTTTGTTCCATTAGGTCTTTACTCACATGACACCTTCTCAATCACCCTAATACCATATTCCCCCATGCCTATAGCTACTTCCCATTTCCTAATTTATTATTTCATATCTTAGCTCCATGAGGGCAGAAAATTTTGTTGATTTTGTCTTCTACTAATTCCCCAGCACCTAGAACTGTGCCTGGCTTTGGCAGCCACTGTCAGTATTTACTGACTGAATGAATGAATCCCCAGGACACGGACTTACCTCTCAAGCTACAGATCATGTCACACTTAGATTATCATCAGCCCATCATGTAAGTCCCTAACATTGAGGCAGAGACCTGTGGTGGTCATGTCCAATTCCCAGGGTGGTGGGCTGAGGGCACTGAGGGCTAGTTTGGGGGTTTCTCTGAAGTAGGAAAAAGGCAGGACCCACCGTGCTGATATGAAGAGGGAGGTTCTCTGTGTCAGTCTGTTCATCCTGCTCTGAGGAATCCGTCTCTTCCATTTGTTGCATCTCCAGTTCAGATGGAAGAAGAGCTGTCAAGTAGGGGATGGAGAAAGGTCTGGCAGCAATCACTGTGGGATTGGAAGAGAGGCACAATTCCATTGTCACAGAGTCTCTGCAGTTGGCCTATGGCCTACAACAGACCAGTGAGCAGCACCAAAGGATAATAATGGCTAACACACTCTAAGCATGTACTGTGGGCCAGGCAGTGTCCTGCACGCTTTACACGTACTATCTTTAATCCTCACTTCCACTATAACAGCCAAGTATAATTACCAAGCCCATTTTACACAATAGGATCCTGAGACACAGACAGATTAAGAAGTGACTTCTTCCAGCACACAGGAAGTGGCACAGTGGGATCTGAACTTGAGCAATGTAACGTCAGAGCCAACTTTTCCCAAGTACAACTAAAATCAGACAGAACTGAGGCTGAATCCTAGCAAAGCATCAGCTTAGTGATCTTATACCCAAGGCTAGTTAACTCCTCTCAGCCTCATTTCTAGAGCAGAGATATGGATCTCATCAGCCAGAAGGATCCAGTCCAAATATTGGACTTGAGAATTCTCTTCATCTAAGAGTATCCACTAAACTAGAAGGCACTTCAGGTAAATGATCATTCTCATTTTCCAAAAAGCACTGAGGGTAAGAAAAAATGGCTACTAAATAAATAAACACATAAATAAATACAAGAAAGTATGTGTGGTGGAATGAGATTATCAGGAGTCTGTCTAGGTTTGAATGCTACTAGCTGTGTGACCTTGGGCAAGTTACTTCCTTCTCCTCTTTATAAGCATCGGCTTCCTATAATGGTGGTAATAACAGCTCCTGAGAGGATTAAAGGAGATAATTTGGAGGAAATGATTAGCAGTGTCTGGCACTTAATAACTTAGGTGCTGTGATTCCAGGGCCAGGCATGCAGTGAATACTCATGACTGAATGTATCACTTTAACCAATCTCCCTCATTCATCTTTGGAAAGCTTGAAGTCTATGGAGATGAAGTGACTCGGTTACACAGCGAAATGGTAATGCAGAGAAGAGAGACTGAATGAGAAGGTACCTGTGCAAGGATACTGTGAGGGGCAAAGCCCAGCAGGTGTTCTGTAACTGCCCTGTCCCTTGATGCAATTGTCCCTTCTACCACGAGGCTGCCGGTTCTACTACATGAGTCTCTCTGCCACTCAGGAATCAGTTACCTTTGAGATAACCTAAACTCAATGTACCTCACGTGGCCAATCCCAACAGAGGCCATTACTGTTTAGAGTCATCAGTTAGGGACAAGGCCCTTAAGACCTGGGAAAAGGAGCACGAAATCTGATAAGAACAAAATTTATTTGTTCCTTCCTACTGTGCTGAGAGTAAGGGAAGATACTGTGATTATCTCAGTTTAATAATAATCCACAACCTTCGGACCAACTTCTGTGATTATCTCAAATGACAAGACAGGCTCCCCAGATGGGACAGGCTCTCACATGGAAACGTGCTGACGTCATCTTTGAAAAGACTCTGGGTCTCGCCTGTCTTGGCCATAAAACGGGTGAGTGCCCGCTCCACATCACGCCTCTGGGATGCAGCCTTCTCCCGCAGGACCTGGTAGTCAGACACAGGCTCACGGTATGTCTAAAAAGAACAACAAAGACACTAGAGTAATAAGCAATGGATCATTCTGCTCTCCTCGGGAACCTGCCTTGCTTTTTCTATGTTCTTCTACCCTTTAAATGACACTCTATCCTCATTTAGAGCAGAAATCCCCAGAGGGCAATGGAAAGGCAGAAAGAAATTGATAGGACTATCATTAATATTTATTTTCATCTGAAGAATTAAGAAATGTCCAAATATGTACTATACATTGACCCCAGGCTTTCAATCAGCTCCTGTGACAGATGGTCTCAGATGTAAGAAAGGCATCCTGAAGGAAAAGTGGGAATCCCCCATGGAGGCCCTGATATAAGCCACCGATTCCATCAGTGTGATGTGACATCTTTTAGTACACAAGTGGCTCCTTAAATAGGAAAACCATCTTGTTTTCTTCCTCCCTCATTTCTTTTTAAAGATTTTATTTACATTTTAGGAAGAAGAAAAGGATGGAAGAAAGAGATGAAGAGAAACGTCAATGTACAAGGGAAACATTGATTATTTGCCCCTTGCATGCCCCTAACTGGAGACCTGGTCCACAACCCAGGCATGTGCCCTGACTGGGAATCGAACCCACTACCTATTGGTTTATAGGCTGATGCTTGGCCCACTGAGCCACACCAGTCAAAGCGCATCTTCTTTTCTTAAACCAATCTCCACAAAATAGACACATTGTCTCAAAAAACTCCCTCAAAGAAATATAGACTGATGCTATTAATGTAACTGCAAGTGCAAGAAAATGGAAAGCCTCACATTCCTCGTGGTCCTAATTTTCAGCTCTTTGGCAACCTTGTAGGGTGAAAAATGACTGAAATCCAATCAGAACAAGAGCTGGCCAAAACATTTTAAGTTGTGATGGTATAGGTGACATTGTAACAATGACCAAAAAGTAAATAACTACTCTTTGTGATATGGAGATAGGGTATTTTTCTTAAATCCTCACCCAAGGATCTGTTTATTGATTATATAGAGGGAGGGAGGGGAGGAGAGGGAGAGGGTGGGGGGTGGGACAGACAGAGAGAGAGAAACATTGATTTGTTGTCTCCTATACACACCCTAACCGGGGATTGAACCCAGTCTAGGTATATGGCCTGATTGGGGATTGAACCCACAACTTTTTGGTGTATGGGATGATGTTCCAACCAACTGAGCCACCTGGTCATGGCTGGTGGCATGATTTTTTTTTTAAAGATTTTATTCATTATTTTCAGAGAGAAGGGCAGGGAGGGAGAAAGAAAGGGAGAGAAGCATTAATGTATGGTTGCCTTTCACCTGCCTCCAACTAAGACCGGGCTGGAGACCTGGCTTGTAACCTGGTTATGTGCCCTGGCTGGGAATCAAACCAGCAACCTTATTACTTACACTTATTATTTAAATATTTTATTTATTTATTTATTTTTTCCAGAGAGGGGAAGGGAGGGAATGAAACATCAATGTATGTAATTGCTTCTTGTGCACCCCTCACTGAGGACCTGGCTAGCAACCCAGGCATATGCCCTGACCAGGAATTGAACCAGAAACCTTTCAGTTGGCAGACTGACATTCAATCCATTGAGCCACATCAGCCAGGGCCACCAAGTATTATTATTGTTTTAAACAATCTTTTCCCCTTCAAAAATAACTCTTTTTCTATGGAAAATTTGGAAAACTCAGAAAAGCACACACGAAAAACAACACTTACCCATGGCCTACTGAGACTTAATATGAACATTCTGTGGAATATCCTTCCAGTCTCTTAATGTGATTAGGTCTTTTAGTGTTTTGGTGGGACAAACAAAACTGCACAACTTCAATTTCCCGTTAACTATACTTTTGCTGGCCAACTAGAGAACATAATTCTCCTTTGCCAAATTGTTTATTAATAAGAAACATTTTGAGTTCTGAGCCCATATTTCACCAATAAACTTTGGTCCAACAATCAGTAGGAATTCAGTTTTGCACTGGTCACAGCCCCCATCATGTCCTTGTCACTCACCGGAGTTTTGATGTAGGTGTGGGGGTCGGGGAACTCAGGAAAATGGCTGGGGATGTGCGGCGGGTGGGGTCGGTTTTGCCCTGCAGTGAGAGCCTTGGGGGTCACCGGCTGATTGGTCACTGGAGCTGCAACAGAGTCACAACCTGTTACTCCTCCGCCCAAACCCTGCTTTTCCCAAAGTAAATGCTGGATATCTATCTGGACGACAGGTACTCTGCATTTCTACTTTAAAAGGCCTTAAAGGACTTTTAGGTCCTGAGGTCACCTGCTGCTGAGTGACCTTGTGTGACAGTCCCATCTACAAAATCCGTATGCATGCCTTTCAGGTAGGTGAGTGGGTGACAGTGACAATGTTCATGCCACGAAAGAGCATGCTGACAATGCTGAGGAACTGAGGAATTAGATGGGTTGCTAACTCTCTTTTCATGGAACCCAGGTAACAAAGATATGCCAGGGTAAGTAAGCGTGGGCTAATGACAACAACAGGGGGACTGAAAATGACACCTTCCACTGCTACTGGAGAGGGGAGCTCTTCAGAAGATGCCAGCTTGAAAGAAGTGATGACAAAAAAATCTAATGAATTCTCCCCAGGCCCTATAAATTCACACTCTTTAGTTCCACTTCAGTTTATGGTACTCAGTTTCCACCTGAGGCACAAATCATCAGATATTTTGTGTAGAGGCAGAGAGTAAATATTTTGGTTTTGCAAGTCATACAGTCTGTCACCACTGCTCAATGCTGCCATTATAGCACAAAACAACTGAAGATAAGTAAACATGGCTGTGTTCCAATAAAACTTTATTTACAAAAATAGGTGGTGGGCCACACTAGGCCCATAGACCATAGTTTACTGACCCTTAATCTAAGGAAGAACAAGAGCATTAGCAGTTTTTAAGCAGTATCAATGCCTTTCTGGGGCCAAAGCACAAGAACCACAGCAATACCTCAGAAATGGTGTTCTGAGATTGAATTTCATATCCCAGCCCTGTGAGCTCAAAGAAAGATTACATTATAGGTAGCCCCAAGTAACACAAAGGAGAGTGCAATAAGAAAGTAGCTAAACAAACTGATCCTTGCCTTATTCAAGTAATTTATTCCACAAGCATATTGAGCATTACTGAGAACCACAGTTCAAAGTCACTTACGGGCAGTGATGACCATCCTCTGAGACCGTTTTGCATAAGCAGGGAGAGTATCCACATTAAAACCTAAGAAACAAGAAAACAAAACCCAGGCCAATGGATGCGGAACAGAGAAGGGAGAGTAATATTGTACTGAATGAAGTATCTTACACTCCCAACTCAAGGGTTAAGCTGCCACTGAGAAGAAGCTTCAGCAGAATCCCCCAACAGGGAGCAAGGAGGTCTCTGAAGGGGGTGAGAGAAACCCTCTATTGATAACCCTTTCAAGCTAAAAGCAGACTAGAAAAACCATGAGGGAATTCAAAATCACTCTGCAGATGTGGCTGACTCCTGGGGACTCCTCTCTCTCCCATAACTTCAACTCAACCACACTGAAGAATTGGAAACTTGTCTACTTACCCATCTCAACAAGCGTGACCACGATATCTGACAGCGTGGGCTGGGTCCTAGCTGTATGCTCACAGTAAGACTTGGCACTTCTCCCAATTTCTGAAATGTCTGGGAAAGGATCAAAGGCATAAAATCTTATTCTCAGTTCCCCAAAAGTTAGGCACAGTATTACCATATGAGCCAGCAATTCAACTCCTAGGTATACTTGTATACCCAAACAAACTGAAAGCAGGAACTCAAAGAGATACTTGTACATTCATAGGAGCATTATTCAAAATACCCTGAAAGTGGAAACAACCCAGTGCCCATCAAAAGATGAGTGGATGAACAAAATGTGGTCTATGAGGTCTGTCTGGAAAAAGTCCAGCCATTGTTAATATAACCAGAATAGTTGTGCAACATCGATGTAACCTGGCAGCCAAGGAGAGTGGACCAGAATGCACATGTGTGAACAATGATAACTTCACTGTACTACTCAGTGGAGGTAGTAGATGTCATTGAGTGAGCATGTGTACTATGTAGCCATTGCATTCAAAATGACTGAGTAGAACAACAAATCTGCATCAAATTTTGCTCTAAGCCTGAACACTCCTCTGCAAAAACTATCTGGATGATTCAGAAGGCCACAGCTATGGGCAACTGGTGATGGGCAGCTTCATCACAACAATGGACCCACTCACTCATGCATCACATCTCTTGCAGAGTGTTTTGGCAAAACAACAAATCACCCAGGTGGCTCAGCCCCCTAAAGCCCAGATTAGGCACCCTGTGACTTCTGGCTTTTCCCAAAACTAAAATCGCCTTTGAAAGGGAAGACATTCAGAAAGATATGATTAGGTAACTGATGGTGATTGGCCAAACTGTGTCAGATCCCAAGGTGCCTACTTTGAAAGAGACTGAGGTGTCACTGCCCTATGTACAATGTTGCTGGTATCTTGTATATTCTCCAGTAAGTGTCTCTATTTTTCATATTACATGGCTGGATAACTTCCAGACAGACCTCTTATCCATAAGTACTATGAAGTACTACAACATGGATGAACCTTGATAATGTTATGCTAGGTGAAAAAAAGCAAGGCACAAAAGTCAAATGTTTTAAGATTCTACTTATAAAACAGAAAAAAAATTCATGGAGACAAAAAAGTAGATTGGAGGTTACTAAGGACTGAGGGGAAGAGGGAGTTTGGGAGTTATCACTTATGGGTATAAAATGTGTTTGGAATGATGAAAATATTCTGGAAATGAATAGTGCTGATGGTTGTACAATATGGTAAATATAATTAATGCCACTGAACTGTACACTTAAAAATGGTTTTAAAAAAAGGTCTATTATCTGTGTTGTCTGCCTAAAGCTGAATGTCTGTGTAAGTCATGGTAGCCCTGCCCTGGCTGGAGAGGCTCAGGTGGATGGGGCATCATTCTGTAACTGAAGGGCTAGTGGTTTGATTCCTGGTCATGGGACATGCCTGGGTTTAATCCCCAATTGTAAGAGGCAATTAATTGATGCTTCTCTCTCTCTCTCTCTTTCATATAAAATAAACCTTAAAAAAAAAAATGTCCACCAGCCTGCAAACCCAAAGGTCACTGGTTCAGTCCCCAGCCAGGGCACATAACCAGGTTGCAAGCCAGGTCTCCAGCCAGGTCCATGGCTGGAGGCAGGTGAAAGGCAACCATACATTGATGTTTCTCTCCCTCTCTGTCTCTCTCCCATCCCCTTTCTCTAAAAATAATAAATAAAATCTTAAAAAAAAAAAAAAGTCATGGCAGTCCTAGTTGCTGTGGCTCCGTGGGTTGAGTATTATCCTGTAAATGAAAAGGTCACTGGTTGTGGACCAGGTCTCTAGATGGGGGTGGGCAAGAGGCAACCAATAAACGTTTCTCTTGCACATCGAAGTTTTCCTCCCTTTCTCCCTCACTTCCCCTGTCTCTAAAATAAATAAATAAAATCTTTAAATTAAAAAAAAAAAAAAAAAAAAAGAGTACTGCTAAAGTCCTTCACAGGAAAGGGCAAAGTATGAAGCTGGACTTCAAGAATAGGCCTCAAATGTGGTTGAGAGATTCCATGAAAACTGAAATTGCGCTCAATCTTACACACACACTAACAAGCCCTTTTCTGGAGACAGATCTACAGAATTCATCAGATGTAAAAGAGATTCAAAAAGGTATGTAACCCACTGCTCTAGAGGCCTAATGGTTCAGAAGATAAAAGCAAGTATTGCTTGACAGGGAAGGATATCTAATTGAAAACCTATCACCAAGTTGCTCTGCTACCCTGAGCAAGTCGTTAACATTAACCTCCACACATGAAAATGGTGAGCAGCATCTGTTTACTGAGGGGAAACTCTAATGGTAACTATTGGTCTATTCCTTTAGGACAAAAGCTCTCTAAGCATGGTCTGGGAATCCCTGGGTGACCCTGAAAACCTTTCCAAAGTCCACAGGCCAAAACTGTTTTCATAATAAAATTAAGACATTATTTGATTTTTCACTCACTTTCTCATGTAGCTTTCCAGAGGCTATATGACCTGCAATGATGTCATGTTTCTGATGAATAACGGGCCTCAGGCTTGTTCATTCTTATGTTTTAAAATTTTCTGTTTTACTTTCTAATGTGGAGATACATAATATATCTCCATTAGATGTACACACAATACCAAAGGGTCCTTAATATTTAAGAGTCAACAGGGGTTCTAAGACCAAAAAGTCTCATATCGCTGCTTTAGGAAAACATTTGGTATGTAAAAGTTCTGAACTTCAGAGAGCCACCTCACCCCAGATCTCACTCTTCCTGGGGCGGCCCACATCAATGACTGATCAAGACCAAGGAATAAAGGCAGGACTTTCCCTCTGATGATGGGCCATTATCACCCTAGTGCTCCCCAACTGAGGTGGCCAATTTTCTGTTTGGCCTGTATTGCAGGTCAACTCCTTTTGCCTTCACTTCCATTCATAGGTGTTGATCATCCAAAAACACCTTAAATACCCCCATCCTCTCCTACCCTTTAAAGGCCCAAACAGGGAATAACATTGTATATGCAGAAAAGCAGCATCTTAAATCTCAAGTCATTTTCTTTTAAGTGATTTTTTTTTACCATTCTATAAAATTTATTCACCCTTACTCTTTGTATCTTTGTACATAATGCATCATTTTGAATACATCATATGGTAGCATCTATCTCATAGGAATTAATCCTAACTATCTAACAAAACTGTAAGTTCTCTGAGTACAGAACACAAACAGCAGTATAACAGCACCAACAAGTCATGGAGAGCTTACAGCATTCCCAGCACTGAATGATTTACATACACATATCACACATATTCACAATTGCATGAGATTGCAAATTATTATTACATTTTGCAAATGAGGAAATTAAGAGTCAGGACATCTAGGCCACTTGCCCAAGCTATTGGTGGCAGAACAATGACTTACACCCAGATCTATCTAATTCTAAAGCCTTAAATCACTTTACTCTGTTCTTTAAAAATCCTCTCTAACACTATCACAATGCAGGACACAGCACAGTGTTTGGCTGGCTTAAAGAAGACTTGTTGTTTCCTGGTACTTACAGCTCTGCAGCATCTCTGTCAATGTTTCCACAGATGCTTTCTCAGCACTCTCAAACCCTGCCTCTGTCAGTAAGGAGCTCACAACCACTTGCAGGGTTCGCCTTCGGGCCAGATAGTAGTTATCAGCAGGGTTAGTGGACTGTTTACCTCCTGATCTCTGTGAATCAGCAGCCCAGAAAGAGAGAAGATTTTCATCCACTGGATAAATATGCAATCACGTAGTTCACACAGCGTCACTGGCAAGCAAACGTTCTTTTGCTAAATATTTTTTTATCAGTGCATAAATGGGATAGCCCTTGATGTTTAGACTTAAGAGATTTTGGCCAAATAAATAATCACTGAGCACTCAAGGGGCTCTAAATACGGAGCCAACCTTTCTGCTTCCCTAAAACTTAGAGTTCTAATAACACAAGTATCTGTTTCATACTTTTGTAATTTAACAGATTATCACGATATAAAGCTGAAGAAACCGGCAAGATAGGATTGAATATTCATGTATAGCTCTCAAAGAGAAAAAATATATCTCTCTCCTGTTCCTCCTCCACCTTCACACAATTTCACTAACAAGGAGAATTAAAACGACACAGGACACTGAGAAGAACAGGGCAAAGGATAACATCACGGAAAAGTAAGAAAGCTAAATATTTTGAAACAGGAATCCCTCCCAACTTTGGCTAGCCAATAAGAAGGCGAAAACGGTTTCTTCGGACCAATCAGAAGATGTTCCGGGTTCCCAACCCCGGAACGAGCCAATCAGCACGCAGGCTCACCAACTCAGAAGGCCGCCGCCGCCAAGTCCCAAAAGGGGGGGTGGGCATGTACGGCTCGAAAGACCTTCTTATATTCGAAGCTCGTGGTGGGGCTGGATGTCTGCGTTGCCAAGGCTAAGGGAATTTATAGAATGCCCAGACTTTCTCAGCTTCGAACCCGCGCCTCCCCCTCACTTACCGTTCCGGAGCTGCCGGCCCCGGCAGTGGCCATCGTGTCGGCCATCTTGCTCTGGCGTAACGTGCTCCAGCCCAGGGCAGGATGGGATTTGTAGTCGCCTGGTGGGGAGGTCTCCTGGAGGGGAGGGGTGGTGCGCGCTCCTCTGGTTTTCCTAAATCGTGTGGATTAGGAGCTCCTTCTGGTGACTTGGTTCTCGTGACCTCCAGTGAGCGACAAGTTGACTGCGCCCCAGTGAGCCTCGAAATTGGCCTGAAGAATGCGCCCTCCGTTTCACACCTCTTGCAACCTGAAATCGTTTCTCATAAAAAAGGCACACCCCCTGGAACGCCCCAAACTTGACTCAGCAACACCTGGCTGGGTCCTGCCAAGTGTCAGTGACTCACTGAGAATATGTATTGTTAGGTTTTCAGATGATTCTCCTGACCGGGAAATTACGGGAAATCTTATATTGTGTAGCGACTCCACAGCCCATCAACAGCCCACTTGCAACTAGAACCTAACCTAGTCCAGTCACTGCACCCTGCTGCCGTCCATCCGCAAATATTTGCGGGGCCAGCTGGAAGGCGCAGACAACCGAGGTTCTGTCACTTGCGCGCCTCATTCCCTGGCCCTGCGGTGCCTGTGGGTTTTCTGTTCAGTTGCTCGAGAGCCCCTTGGGATGGGAGTTCTTAGGGCAGGGACCGCACCGCGCTTTACTTTTATTTACCTTTTTGCGGATGCCTGGCAGGACTCAGGCGCTGGGTTATAATTTTAACATTCGCTAGCGGTGGACTACAGGCATATATGATTTAACCTCACTGTGCCTCAGTTTCCTCTTTCGTGAAACTGGAGTGGGATTGATAGGGGAAAAAAACAGCTAATACAAGGGGCCTGTCCCGGTGCTCGGCGTTGTGTGTGTGTATGTGTGGGTTTTCTTTTTCTTTCTTTCTTTCTTTCTTTCTTTTTTTTTTTTTTTTTAGCCTTTATTTTTTAGAGAGAGGGGAAGGGAGAGCGGGAAAGAGACATCAATACGTGGTTGCCTTTCACCTGCCTCTAGCCACAGATCTGGCCTGAGACCTGGCTTGCAACCTGGTTATGTGCCCTGGCTGGGGAATTGGACAAGTGACCTTTGGGATTGCAGGTTGGCACCTTATCCATTGTGCCACCAGCCAGGGCTAGGCTTTCTTTAAGAGGTCGAGAAACCTCGCCTACTTGCGGTGCTAGGCGAACTTTAGGAGAACCATCCTCTACTGTTTATCCCCTGGGTAGCGAGTGGCGAATGCCCTGAAGGCAGAAATCTGGAGACCAGCACCGCACCTGCCCGAACACGCGGTGGGTATTTCCACCTCCTCACCTAGGGCACCCGGACGAAGTCTGCAGGCTGAGCGGAGCATTCAGCAACCCCCCCCCCTTTGTCTCCCCCGCCCCCTCTTCCCCACTTCCTGCCTAGCTTTAAACTCGAGATCCCCGGCTAGGCAAGAACTTTGTAAACACACCGCGCCTACGGAGGTGGAGACTGATTTGTTTGGGCTCCTGGGAAAGTTGTGCACGCCCCTCACCGGGGGAAGGTTGCGACCCCCCTCCCCGACCCCGGCCTCCCCAAGACAGAAGCCAGGAGCTGCGGGAGAAAGTGTCTGCGGCGACAACACATGCTCCGGGGGTCTCACCGGCCTAGGAGGTAGGCTTGAAGGCTGAAGAAGCCAAGATAAGGGGGAGGTGCGGGGAGCCAGTGTTCCCACCCCCTTCGCTGGGGCCTCCAGAGGCCGGGGTTGGGAGAAGGATCGTTGGGGAGGTCCACGCGCTTTCATCACCTGGTTGCCCCTCAGAGCTCCGCTCACTTTCTGAGTGGGCTGTTCTCCATATATTTAAAGGGCAAAGAAACCCCACCAAAGATTTGAATGTTCCCCATGTCGGCACAGCCCCCTTCCAAGCTGGTGTGGAAGCCCCGTGGGCTGTTGTTGTTTGCATGCATCAGAGATAGAGGTAAGAGGCAGCAGGAGGGCAGAAGCAGTGTAGTCTGGGAGCCTTGGGTTCTCCTGCCAGCCAGGACAGAGGGAGAAAACCAGGGGACAGGAATTCCTCAGTGTTCATTCCTCTGGGGGTACACAAGTGGTGGCCTTAGTCTCTTCTGTGTCAACAAGAGGAGTAACTGGAGAAAGTGGTTGCTGTTACTAAGGGAGTATTAATGTGATCATTTCCAAACATTGAGCACCTACTAATGTGTCTGGGATTGTGTTGGATCTTGAGGGTGCAATGTTATTCACTTACAGCTGGTGTGAGTCATAAACAACAGAGTAAGACATTAAGTTGGGGTGGCTGGAAAGGCTTCAGGAAGAAGAGGACATTTGAGTTGGGTTTTGAACAATGACTAGTCAGCAGACAGAGAAGTTATGGGAAATCTTTTGGGGCACTTTATACATTCTGAAAGGTTGTACTAACCCCGACTATATTGGGCATTAGAATACCATGGGGAACCCAGATTAAACCCCCTATTTAGTCATGAAGAAGAGATGATAATGAACAGGATGAATTCAGAGCAAGCCCTGGTCTCCAAAAATCCAGAAATTCTCAGCTAGGTACAGTTAGGAGCGTTCTCCTGAGGGTGATAAAACAATCCATACAATCTTGGGACACTCACTCCTCACCCCTGGATTCTAGCACTGTTTCCTTTCACAAATCCTTGCTTTGTGTCCCCCGCTGCAATTCTATTTGAGACCAGACATGGTCAAAGAGGTCTGGCTCTCTCATTGCATTGCCGAAGATTCTTCTGTTCTTTCCATTCTCAGGCTCTTCTGGGAGGTGACAATGCAACAATTTATGAATTCATCCAACAACTGTCTGCTATGGCCATACTCTGTCTGCATAGACTAGATGTTGAGCATAATGGTAAACAAGTCAGAGCTTCTACCCCTCTGGAATTTAGAATCAGATGAACCTCTGAGAATTCCAGGTAGATCCCAGTCTATGCCCAGACCCTTAAGACCATGACCTCCATGGTTCTGAACTCCTATTCTTTCCTGTTTACTTCCCCCACGGGTTCAGAATACTAGCTCATGCTTACAAACTCTGTCAGTTGCACTTCTAAATGTTTTAGGTGTAATGTCTAATTTAATCCCCTGAACAGTCCTATGAAGGAAGCACTAGGTGTATCTTCCTTTTATAAATGAGGAAACTCAGACAAAGAGGAGAGAATTTTCCTAAAGAGGACAGAAATAAATGGCAGAGCTGGGATGTAAAGCCAGGTCACTTGACCTCTGGCTGGTGTGGCCCAGTGGGTTGAGCACTGGCCTATGAACTGAAAGATTGCTGGTTCAATTCCCAGTCAGGGTGCATGCCTGGGTTGAGAGCCAGGCCCTTGGTTGGAGGTGTGTGAAAGGCACCAATCCCTGCTTCTCTTGTGAATTGATGTTTCTTTCTCCCTCTTTCTTCCTCCCTTCCTCTCTAAAAAGTAAAAAAATAACCCAGGTCATCTGACTTGGAAGGCCATGTTTTTAACCACTAGGGAAATCTGCCTCGATGCCAGACCACATAGAATATGTACTTGAGCCAGTGGCTCACGAGTTTCCAAAAGAGACTCCATGGTCCTGTATCTTGGGTGATAATTGAGGAGAGTAATCCATTAGCTGAGCATGTGTGCTAATACTTTTTAAAACATGGGTCCCCAGCAGGCCTAGAGTAGAGTTGTTAGCATTGGGGCAACTGCACAGAGTTGGCATCCTTTCTTAATGGCTGTGTGTGTGTGTGCATTTCCTTAGCCTCACTTATCAAGAAGAACAGGCCAAGGATTGATGCAAGGAAAAACAAAATGTTGATGTGATTGATGCGCTGGAATCTGGCAGGTGGGAAACCAAGACATCTCTTTTTTGGAAAATCTTCAAGGTTAGCGGAGATCACCCTGGCTGGTGTGGCTCAGTTGGCTAAGAGTGTCATCCCATACTCCAGCAAGATTGCGGGTTCAATTCCTGGTCAGGGCACATACCTAGGTTGCAGGTTTGAGCCCTAGTTGGGGTGCATATGGGAGGCAACTGATGAATGCTTCTCTCTCACATTGAGGCTTCTCTCTCTTCTTTTCTCTCCAATATTAATAAACATTTTTTTAAATTATAAAAAATGAATAGCGGAGATCTTTATATTCTTGATTCTAGGAGGAACAGTCCTTTTTGGTAGCTGAGTAAGGAACCTGGTCAAGGAGTGAGGCGGTGAAGCAACTTCTTCCCCACAGCTGCAGCGTCCCAAAGCTGCATCTGTGGAGCTGACCCCATACCTCCAAGCAGGCTAGGACAGTGCCCACTGTAGAAACCAGGTCATAGGGCAGAGGTTCCGTGGATGCCAGCCATTTTAGCATTACCTTTCTGAAACTAGGTTTCTCACAAAAGTCCTCTGCACAGATCTGGGGAAGTCCTGAGGCTGTCTTCTATGCCTGAAGTCAATCCACCCCCATGATCTATGTCTTTGAGAGGGTTGTGTGTTGAAGGGATAGTTATTGATGCTGAGAATCCAGGTTAGAGGATGGTCACACCAAGGTAACAGGTAAGCAGGATTTGAACATTTAGAATTATGCAGACCTCCAGGCTGCTCCTCTGCTGCATCACCCGCTTTCCCCTCATTGGAGCTAGGTAGGTGGGTGCAGTGGAACCTTCCAGTGCCCCAGCCTCCTGCCCCAGGCACACTTGTGACTGGAGAGAGAGAACAGGTTGTACTCTTGAGAAACCACAAGAGGAAGTGTAGGGAGGGCCTGGGCGGAGAAAGTTCTGGGGCCCCTGCCAAATTTCCCTTTTAGTGCCTAGCGGGTAGGTGTGTTTATTTTGGTGTGTTTCTCTTGCCCTCAAAGACATTTAACTTTTAAACCCTCTGAGTTTTAAAGAGCTGTTGAGGCCTGCCCCGTTACAATAGAGGGTGCGGCCAGAGACACTTGTGGAAATGGTTTTCGAACAAGGTACCCATTTTTTGGATTTCACCTGGGATTCACACTGGTTTGGAAGGGCCAACTAACTCCAGAAAGTCTCCTTTTCTCCTTCTCTCTGGCCTTTCACCTTGCTCTTCCCAAAGCATTTCTACAAGGAATGTGGTTATAATGGTCATGTGTAGGAGCTGAGTGATGTTGCCAGGAGCTGTCCTAAATGTTCTGCTTTCCTTATCTCATTAAATATTCACCACAGCTTCGGGTAGTAAACACCTCTATCCTCAATTTACGGATGGGGAAACAGGTTCAGAAACCTGCCGAGGGTCACACAGGTAGTAAATGGCAGAGGTCAGATTTGAACATTGGTCTGATTTCAAAGTCTTTGCTCTTAATGTCTAAATTAACCCCCAAAAGGAGCATCAACTTCCCCAGCATATCGGGCCTTGTACATAGGAAGGTTGGAACCCAAAGATGTCTTTAAAAGAGAGTCAGCCCTGGCTGGTGGCACAGTGGATAGGGCCTGTGAACCTGAAGATCGCTGGTTCAATTCCCCAGCCAGGGCAATATAACCAGGTTGCAAGCCAGGTCTCTGGCCAGGTCCGTGGCTAGAGGCAGATGAAGGGCAACAATACATTGATGTTTCTTTCCCTGTCTGCCTCTCTCCCTTCTTCTGTCTCTGGAAATAATAAAGTAATATATAAATAAAAAGAGAGCCATGTTCCTGGTTGGGGGCATGTGAGAGGCAGCCAATTGATGTTTCTCTCCCACACTGATGTTTCTGTCCCTCTCTTTCTCCCTCCCTTCCCCTCTCTTAAAAAATAACTAAAAATAAAACTTTTTTTTTTTTAAGATTTTATTTCATTATTTTTAGAAAGAGGGGAAGGGAGAGAGGCAGAGAGGGAGAGAGACATCAATGTACAGTTGCATTTCACCTGCCTCCAGCCACAGACCGGACTGGAGACCTGGTTTGCAACCTGGTTATGTGCCCTGGCTGGGGAATAGAACCTGCGACCTTTGGGTTCACAGGCCGGCGCCTTATCCACTGTGCTACCAGCCAGGGCCAAAATAAAATCTTTTAAAAAATAAAAATGGTACTGCTGGTATGGGAGGGGATACCTGGGGTATAGAATTGGAAGAGATTCCTGGGAAGTTAGTATATTAAAAAAGAACACCCAGTCCTGATGTGTGGCTTAGTGGATTGGACGCTGGCCTGCAAACCAGAGGGTTGACTGCTCAATTCCCAGTCAGGGCACAGGCCTGGGTTCTGGGCCAGGGCCCCAGTGGGGGGTGTGTATAAGGCAACCACACATTGATATTTTTCCCCATCTCTTTCTCCCTCCCTTTCCCTCTCTCTAAAAATAAATAAAGTCTTAAAAAAAAAAAAAAAAAACAAGTGAAAAGAGAAGATAGTGGGTAACAGGTTGAAGTCAAACTCTGGAAGACTGAACCAAATGGGAAGAAGATTTGGGAGGATGTTACAGCTGTGTTCAAATAATTGAAATGTTGCATTTGGAAGTCCCTGGGTAGTGGGGACTGGTGGAGGCAGATTTCTAAAAAAAAGTATAAGAAGTTTCTGGCCCTGGCTGGTGGCTCAGTGGATAAGCACTGGCCTGTAAACCCAAAGGTTGCTGGTTCAATCCCCAGCCAGGGCACATAACCAGGTTGCAAGCCAGGTCTCCAGCCAGGTCTGTAGCTGGAGGCAGGTGAAAGGCAACCATACATTGATGTCTCTCCCTTTCTGCCTCTCTTCCTTCCCCTCTCTCTGAAAATAATAAATAAAACCTTTTTTAAAAAAATGTATAGGAATTTTCTAATGAATAATTGCCCGATTCTGAAGAAGTC
The DNA here is from genome assembly GCA_004026585.1 of Noctilio leporinus. NCBI lineage: Eukaryota > Metazoa > Chordata > Mammalia > Chiroptera > Noctilionidae > Noctilio > Noctilio leporinus. The sequence goes on from PVIW01000738.1 coordinate 37,518, forward strand.
AGCTCCTCATCTAGGCAGGTCCAGAGCACCTTCTTTGGAAGGGCCTCTGCAGGGGAGAAGACTCTAAAGCCCCTTGCACCTCTAAACCTCCCTTGTGACTTTACCTGCTTCCTCCCCCTTGTCATCCTTTGCTCCGCCACACCTCCTCACCCTTGGTGATCCCCATCTGTCCACCAGGTGGAGCAGTTGTCCAGTGTGTCGCCCCAGTGCTGCTAGATTGGGTGAAGAGCGCCACCTGGTCCTTCAGCAGCCATCTGGCTGCCTGAGGCCTCTCCTGGACCCCATCTCCAGCTATCTACATATCAGGGCCCAGAGAGCTACTTTCCATCCAGCACAACCTCCATAAAATGCCTCTTAGGTCTCCTCCGGGCTCAGGCTAGACTCCACAGGCCTCTGCCCTGGGGCAGGCTCCCTTTCCCAGGTCAGGATTCCCTCCCTCCCACACTTTCTCTTTTCCCTCCCTGACCTTTCTTTGCCCTTGAAATAGAAAACCCATGTGTCCTGTGCAATGGGCAAGGCCAGCAGCCCTCCTGGGCAGGGCAGGGCAAGTATTTAATGTGGCATGGCTTTTCAGACCCCTCAAAGGCATGACATGACACCCATGTCATCTCCTTAAAGGGCCTCCCAAGCCATATCTCTCTGAAACTATTTGCCCTCAGTGGCCTGACCAGTTCTCCCACCCTCGTAGAAATTCTTCTTAGACAGCCACTCCCGGGGTGGGGGAGGGGCTGGGGCAGTGTCTTTAGAGGAGGGAGAGGAGAGAAGTTGCCTTGTTCCTTGACTCAGATCTGCTTGCTGCCACCTCATACCCTTAGGAAGACACAGAGCTCCTGGGGCCCCAAGGGCACAGCAGACACCTAGTGTGTCCAGTGTGAACAGGGACAGAGGCGACAGTTACAAGCCCTGTGGCCAGAGGACACCATGGAGGGCAGGCCCAGGGAAAGAGGCCATAACCCGAAGTGCTTCCAGCACTTAGTAACTCACTACTCTCCCCAGCAACCTCGTGAGGCAGGACACCCTCTTTATGATGAGCAAACCAAGGCACCCAGGCTTACGCAGCTTGCTTACATTCACACAGCTGGTCTGTAGCTGAGCTGGGAGTCTAGCTCAGCCATGTGGCTGTCAAGTTTGCACTCGGAGCCGCTAAACTGCTTTCCACTCACGAAGTGGTTGACGAGGCTGGGCTCAGCAGAGAAGCCACCAGGTCCGAGTCCTAGTTTGGCTCCTCCCCTGAGTTCCTCATTTGTAAAGGAGGCATAATTTAACCCCTATCTCAGTTATGTTGAGGATTAACAATAGCTAATTATTGTTATTATTGTCATTAGTTTTTATTTTTCAGCCACAGTTGACATGCAGTATTATATGAGTTGCAGGTGTACAATATAGAAATTAGACATTTATACAACTTCACCCTGATAAATCTAGTACCCACCTGGCACTACATAGTTATTACAATATTATTGACTGTATCCCCTGTGCTGTACTTTACATCCCTGTGACTTTTTCTATATTTGGCAATTTGTTCATCTTAATCCCTTCCTCTTTTCAACTATCCCACAATTCCCTCCCGTCTGGCAACTATCAATTTGTTTTCTGTATCAATAAGCTTGTTTCTGTTTTGTTTGTTTTTGTTTTTTAAGTTCCACATTTAAGTGAAATTATATGGTATTTGTGTTTCTCTGTCAGATTTATTTTGCTTTGCATGATACCCTCTAGGTCCATCCATGTTGTTGCAAATAGCAAGATTTCATTTTTCTTTATGGTGGAGTAATATTCCAGCAATGGCTAATGTTCATTGCACGCACACTTCATGACAAGCGTGAGCTTTCCGTGTCCTCAAAGCAGGTCTAGGAGGGAGACACTATTATTATACCTCTATAGACAAGGAAACTAAGGCTCTGAACAGTTACACAGAATAAGAACTGAGGCTTCAGATGCTGCACTCGGCACCAGGCTCATGAGATAACTCACAAAGCCCTGCCAAGTGCCAAGCATAAGCCCTTAAGTGATAGCTTCTGTCATCATTGTATCATCGTCCCAGTCACCTCGAAGACTGACCTCCTTGGAGTGGACATGGGGGCTCCTAAAAAACAAGGAGACAGCTCTGTTTTCTTTCCTCACTATCCCACCTTGACCCCATTTCACCCTTTTTTCAGAAATAAAAATCAGCCCACAAGTTCTGGCCTGTGGTCAGACAGTTGGACAAAATACTTGACATTGGGGCTGTCCCAGAAACTCCCTGTTCTGGCCTCAGCATTGTCTGCTCCAGCTTACCCTCCCTGCAGTTCTCTGTTCCCTTCCCTCCAGGCCTGTCCTCTGCCCCTCCCCGGGGCCCCTGAGTTCTGGGAAAGGAAGTGAAGCAGGGCCTCAGACAGAGCAGCCCTTGCACTCCAACTTGGGCTCCAGCTGGGGGTGCTGGAGGCTGTGGAGGAGGAGAGGATGGGACACAGGGCCCCCAAGTTGCCTGTACCCATGGAGGCATCTGTCTGTTCTTCATGGACTCCTTCCTAAGCTCCAGCTTAGGAAACTGACTTTCCTGGGTGCTCTGATTAGAATCAGCTCTGAGTAAGACCTAGGGGAGGGTTTGCTTTTCTCTCTGGCAAGTAGATATCTGAAGCTCTCTTTGGATTATGAAGAGGAGGAGTTATGTTCCCTCCCAACTCGAGGCCCCTGAGAGTCAAGGCTGATTTTTCCTTTGCTTCCAGCTCCCTTCCCTTCTCTCTAAGCAGTATCTGTTACAGAACCACAAATTTGGAGACTGTTCAGATGTGGAATCTATTTTCATCACAGTGGGAGAGGATCTTGGGGTTACAGACTCTCGGAAGTACTGGGTGGCTGAGCATAGGCCAGATTCTCCCAGGCCCTGTTTTTTCCCCTTCTCCTGGGCTGGTGCCTGCTGGTCCTCAGGGTGGCCTCCATCTATTCTGGGAATTGACTTACATTTTACTCTTGGGTTTCTTGATCTCCAAGGAAATGGAGTCTTTTTCTGCCTGGGTCCAGCCCGTTGAGTTCTAACTCGAAACTCCCTTTACAACCACAAATGTGAGCTTGGTGCCTCCTGGGTGGTCCTCAGAAAGTCTTGCTTCTCCCTCTCCTGCTCTGTCTTCCCTCTGACACAGCTTCTGGGAGTCATTTCTGGAATTCCTTTTAGGAATCAGCTTTGTGAATTTCTCTGAATCCTCCTTTCTTCCTGGGCCGTGGCAGCGAGGATGTTGGAGATAATAATAGCATATCTTTGCACAGTACTTCCATGTGCCAGGGACTGTTGTCAGTGCCTATGTATACTATATGCCATTTATAAAGAAGTTTATAATAAGTATATTTATTAATCCATTTCTCAGTTAGTCCTCATGAGAATCCTAAGAGGTTTCCTTCGTTTGCAGTTGAAGTGGCCTAACTTGTCCCAGATCAAACAGCTAATCAGTACCAAGAGCCTGGTAGCTAAAGGTAGCTGAAGCAACTCTGACTTGACTTTTCATGCACATTGTATCTGCATTTGCCTGTGTACATGTGTGTGTGTGTGTGTGTCCACCCACCAGGAGGAGTGTGGTGACAAGTTCCCTGTTGAGACATTGTCCTGAACACATCAGGATAGGGTGCAGCAGGCTAGTAGGCCTCTGAGCTGCCTCTGTGTGTGACGTGCATGTCTGTGTGGAGGGCAGATGGTGCAGATCAAGTCCTCCGGGCAAGCCCGGAGCCTCCCCCTGTCCCTCAGTGCTCCTGGCCCGAGCCTCAGGGTTGTTCACTAAGCCAAGCAGGATGGAAGGGAAGCAGCAAGGATGGCCCAGCCCCGCCCCAGCTGGCAGGTCAGGTGTTGCACAGGACCCAGGAAGCTGGAGTGGGTGGTGGTGATGTGAACTTGGCTAGGTGGGGCTGGGGCCCTAACCCATCTGAGGAGCCCTGGATGAATCAGCCTGACCACAGCCGCCCCAACTGCAGTGATGGTGAAAATAAGATCTTCTTCCAGCAACCCCTCCAACGCTCATTTTCCTTTCCTTTCTCTACCCCAGACTCAGGTTTAGGCAGGGGTGTGGCACCAGGGCAGTGGCCAAAGCGCACACCTCTGGAGTTGGTAGTTTAATCTAGGTCCTAATGCTGGAATGGCAACCTTGACCTTCAAGATATTTCACCCAGAAATGGGCAGTAGCCCTGGCTCTGGGTAGATGCCACATACTCTGTTCAGGGGACAGGACTGCATAGGTCTTGGACTCCTGGGCACACCTGGTATTTCCACCTGGTATTTCCCTCCAACAATATCTGTAAGTCTCAGAAGATCTCTGATCTTCTTTCACAATAGAGCTATATTATTATATGCAGTATTGGGTTCAAAGTAAGTGTAAAAACAGAACACATCAAAGTTACTAATAAAGTCTCCTTAGGCTACTCATAAAACACAGTATGCATCATTTGTTCATTTTCTCCCCTCTCTAAGCATCTCTAGCAGAGCCGGATTTTATTGGAAAAGATGGCCAAGTCTTTGGTGGAATGTTATGTAGAGCCTTGGGGTAAGAGACCACGTTGTATGAACAACACGTAGGTTTCTATGGTTGGCTGGTGTCTTCGCCAGTAGATATCATTGAATTTGTGAGAAGTTAAATGTGCACATGTAGGAATTCACTATGCACTCTCTTCTGGGCTCCCTGAGCCACAAGAAAGGTTTGAGTGATAGTGCCATGGGAATCTTGAGGGAAGAGTAGTTGCTTTTAGATGGATTAGCCAGGAATTTCTTCTCAGAGGTGCCGTTTGAGAAAGTAAAAGAGATACAAACTTGATGAGAAATTTAACTTTAAATGGTGGTTACTTTTGTATGTTTTTACTTTTCTGAACATCTGAATTTTTTTTGTTTCTTTTTTCACTGAAAGCCATATTACAGGAATAATCATTTTCTATTCTTATTTCTATGACAATTATTAGGCTGATTTATTCTTTCCTGTTATTGATTCTAAAATAATTAGTGGCTTTTCCTATAATTATTATTATAACAATAATTGTTCTTTTTTTTTAATTTTTAAAAAATTTTATTGTTGTATTACATCCATCCCCTTTTTGCTCCCCTCTGTCCTCCAATTGTTCTTCATATGACCACTTATTGTTTTTTTTAAATGTTGGCAACTATGTTCTTTATTACTTTTTAAGCTTTTTTTTTTTTTAAGATTTTATTTGTTATTTTTAGAGAGAGGGGAAGGGAGAGAGGTACAGAGGGAAAGAGACATCATTGTATGATTGCCTTTCACCTGCCTCTAGCTAAGGACCTGGCTGGAGACCTGGCTGGAGACCTGGCTGGAGACCTGGTTAAATGCCCTGGCTAGGAATTGAACCAGCAGCCTTTGGGTTCACAGGACAGCACCTTATCCACTGTGCCAGGGCTCCTTGTTTTTTTAATGGGTTAAAAACTTGTTTGGAGCATCATCCCACACACAAAAAGGCTGCAGGTTCAGTTCCCAGTGAGGTCACATACCTAGGTTGCAGGTTTGATCCCCAGTTGGGGTAATTGGGGTACATCTGAGAGGCAACCAATTGATGTTTCTCCCTCACATTGATCTCTCTCTCTTTCTCTCCCTCTCTCTCTCCCTTTCTCCTGCTCTCTCTTTCTGCCTCTCTAGAATCAATTTTAAAAATTGCTTCATCATATCCTTGAATGAGGCAAATAGATACATACAAACTGCAGCAACACACTGGGCCAGGAAGGTAAAGACATCAGTAAAGGTAAAAATGGAGTGGGCTGGTGCATTTAAGAGGCCCTTTGTCTGCTTAAACTGCTGTGTTCAACCTAAGGCAGTAGTCATCCAACTTTCTGGTCTCAGAAGTACTTTATGTCTTTAAAAATTATTGAGGATCCCAAAGAGCTATTACTTTGAAGGTTGTAGCTATGGACATTTAATTTCTATTAAAAATTTTAAAAGAGAAGTGTACAAAATATTTGTTAATTCCTTTAAAGTAACAATAAAAAACACATTTCATGTTAACGTAGCATCATACTTTTCGTAGAATAATAACTCCGTTCCAAAGCAAAAAGAATTAGTGAGAGGTGTGGCTTCATTTTACATTTTTGCAAATCTCTTTAATGCCTGGCTTAATAGAAGACAGCTGGATTATCAGATCTGCTTCTGCTGCAATCTTGTCTCGGATTATTGTTTTAGTTGATGTATATGAAGACAGATATGTATTTACAAAGGAAAAACCTTGCTGACTGTTCTAGAAGATACCTGGCCTAGTGGGGGCATAGAGCTGGAAAGAAATGTTTGGGCAAATGGGAGGAAACTGAATCAACAGTATTGGGTTAGTTTTAGTAGGTAATGGAGGAGCCATTGAAGGCTTTTGAGAAAGGAAGTGACATGATCAGAACTGTTTTAAGATGGTTTCTAGGGCATTAGTAGAAAAACAGAATTGGCAAGAGAGAGTCTACACAAACTATAAAAAGGATTGAAACCAGCGTAGCCATGGCAGAAATGGAAGTGATGGGTGGTTTGACAAAATATTTTGAAGGTAGAAGCAACAGAACTTAGTAATTATTTGGTAGGAAGGCATGAAGAATCATCTGCTCTGTGAAATTGCTCTTCCCTCCCTCTGTTAGGCACCATGCATTCTTCTAAGATGAAGTATGTGGCCATATGTTGTCGTTGGCTGCTTGCATGCTTTCTGCCTTACTTGGCGACATCAGATGCTCAGTAAATGAATGAATGAGTGACAGTCATCAAGAATGATGACCCCAGAATATTTCATTCTGGGTAGCTGGTAGAATATTGGTGCCATTAACAGACGTTTAAAGACCAGGAGGAAAAGATGTCTGTTACCGTTAGGGTAGGAGGAGGTGTTAAGCTATGAATGAAAAGAAAATAGTGGGTGAACCTTGAAACATACTGTTCTCTTGGCAAGGAATTACATTTTGTAGGTACGAAAGGTTTGGGGAGAAATATGAAAGAAAAACATCTAGGAAAGAGCTCTTTCTTCCCAGGTAACTCAAGTTCAGTTAGGGTTATGTTTTTTAAATCTAGGAATGTTTTTATTTTAACCCATTTATATACACACAAACACACATGTATATAAAACAAACCGGCTTCACAAACCAGTGCTTCCCATACTCCATATGATGTACTTTAGATATTTTCTTTTTTATTCTGTTTTAATTCTTTTTAATGGTGGTCATGAGAAGTTTCATGACCCAGTAAAGCGTCCTCACTTGCAATTTGAAAAACTAAATTAGAGAGGTATCATTTGGTGTTCTCGAGTAACAGAAATGATTGTCTGATATGAGACAAAGGGAATTTATTGGAAGAAAGTTGGGAACTTAAAGACTCACCAGAAAGGTTGCAAAACCAGATCTGGAGATGGGCAGAAACTGACAAAGTGCCTGAGGGCTGGAAAGAGGCACCTGAAAGGGAGATGAGGAGATGACAAGAGCTGACCTGTCACCTCTCCCAGGTCAGGCGCGGCAGGAATGGATGGGCCCGCCTGTCCAGTTTACATGATGCAGGGTAGGCAGACAGGCGGGCTCCTAAGTTTGCATGACAGGAGAGGAATTCCTAGAAAGGGAATAGCAGTGCTATTGGAAAGGGAATGGGGTGATCAGCAGTGAGAAAAGAGTAGCCTACAAAAGGTAGGGAACATGACTTAGGTGTACAAAAGTCTAAGGGTGAGGGGTGTCCTTGCACTATAGTGGATCTAAGTGGCCATGTCCTTATTCAGCTGGTGACCTTGTCACGTAGTCAGTTCTCCCTTCAGAAAGCGGTTTGTCTATAGGGACCAAAATCAAATGCTTCTGAACATCCTGACCCTCTGCCTTGGTAATTCTAGTTTCCAGACTCAATCCTAATGTAAATTATTCTGAAAGCGGAAAGAACTTTAATGATTTTCACCAGAGTACTGTGTACAGTGACAACGATTTGGAACAACTGAAATGCCTCACAGTAGAGCGTGGCCAAAGTACAGTATCGTTGACCCTTGAATAACACGGGGGTTTGGGGCTCTGACCCCTCACTCAGTCCGAAATCCACATGTAACATTTGAGTCCTCCAAAGCTTAACTACCACAAGCCTACTGTTGACCAGAAGCCTTGCCAATAATATAAACAATCGGTTGACACATATTTTGTATGTTATATGTATTATATACTGTATCCTTATAATAGAGTAAGCTAGAGGAAAGAAAATGTTATTAAAATCATAAGGAAGATAAAACACATTTACAGTATGTATTGAGAAATATCTGAATATAAATGGATCCATGTTATTCAAGGGTTAACTGTATAGCAAATAAAATATTAGCCATTAAAAGTGCAAACTGCAAAAATATGCGATATAAAAATTACCTATATAGTAATGTTAAAGAAAAAAATCAGAATACAAAATTACACATACAATGCATTTACAACTATGTATTTTACACACACACACACACTAGAGAATAGACTGGAAGAAATTATACCAAAATATGTAGTTGTCATTGTTTTTGGGGCAGTGAAACTATGGGTGAATTTTTTTGTACTTTTTTCCTTTTTCTAAAGGTTCTAGTTCTGTAATAACATGAAAAATGCAAAACAAGTCATGAGTTGTGTTTCCATAAGCACATAGAAAATCAGTCTTATCTTTTTCATAGTATTTCATTGGAGACAGTAAGTGTTAAGTAAATAGTGTGACTACCTCAAGGAGAGAGCCTGGTGTGGCCTGGGAGGTGACAGTTGCCTCCCATGAGGAGTTTCATGCCCCAAGTTCCCAAGGGAGCCAGCAATCTCTGCTGGCCCTTTAAATCCTGTGGCACCAATAAAACTGAAACATGCAGGCAACTCTAGGGTGACCAGCTCAGGTCGTCATGGCAGTTGGGGGTGGGTCTTGATGTTAGATGACTCACTTGCAAGACCTAGTTACCTGTGGATGGGTACCGAGTGGGTCTGAAGTATCAAGCAGGCCTTGCTTTGGGGGGCCTGCCTTTTGCTTGTCCCTTTTACTGGTTTGGAGCTGTGAGGAACTGAGGTGGTGAGAACAGGAAGCAGGACTGTGTCCAATATCTGCCTTACCCAGCTCAGCAACAGAGAAGGAGGTGGAGTCTGGATTGAGCCCCAAGATAAGGAATATGCAGCAGCTGACAGGGGAGATCAAAAGAAACAGCTGTGCCCCCAGGAGAATGAACTCCACATTCCATTTTCTGATCCCACCCCCGTTCCCACTTCTTCCAAGTGCTTTCCCCCCACCCCACCCCCATACATGCATACTCAACATCCCCATCAGCTAGAAGGGCCTCCCCACGGCCTTGGCTTAGCTCCCTTAGAACCTTCCCACACACACCCCTCCCTTACCCAGAGGCTCTGGGACTGCTCTCCAGCTGTCTGGAAGGGAGTGAGTACTCTGGACAGGTGGCCGGAGGCGGATGGAGAGGGGCCTCATCCAGGGCCTGGCTCCACCTGCCAGCCTGGGCCACCCTCAGGCTCATACGTGAGTTATTCCAAAAAGACCCAGGAACTGAAGGGCCAGGCTTTGGTGACGAGCCTGGGAAGCTGAGGCAGGAAGGGAGGGTGGGCAGTATGAGATGGGTGAGGAGGGGGGTGTGAGTGGCCAGATCTGCAAACCTCCAGTCATCCCTCTCTGCTGGTGGGTTCTCTGGGAACTTGCGGTCCAGGAAGGGAGATAGAAAGCAGATACAAGGTATGCCTCCCGCAGGGTCTCCTGGCACCTTATAGAAGTCATTCCTCCTTATGAGTTCCCCCCAGCTCCAAGGAACCAATCCCTTGTAAGCCTCCATGTCTCCTGGGGGTTCAAGGCACTGCTCAAAACATACCAGACTCCTCTCCAGATATGCTAACCAGGGCTTTAAAATCAAGGAGATAGAAGGAGCAGATATTTTCCATCTCCTGGAGCTGTGCTAAGCTCTTGGGCCACCAGTGGTAATTAACGCCCCTTCTTCTATGTCACCCCCATTCTAGTTCCAACCTGGGCAATGAGACTTAGCTAGACCTGGGTGCCGAGGGGCTTTGGTGCAGCACTGATTCCCACCCTGTGCTACTTCTGTGTCCCAAAGCTGTAGGGACTCTGGGCATAACTCTGTACTCCTGAGCTTGTCCATGACCTGTGTCCCAGGCATAGAGGATCAAATCCAGAGGGCTGGTGGGTGAGTGTTTGCTCTGATGCACATCTGAGTAGGAGGATGGTTGAAAGAGGAAGGTGGTGGGCTCCCAAGGCTGCTCACTGGCCTGGCTATCTGTGGGGAGGGAACCCCCATGCATCCCCATTGTTCAGTAAGGATTGTGTATGGAGGGGTCTCAGTACCCTGTCAGTCCCTAACTGTTGGCAACCTGGCAAGGTCCCTCGTTACTGTAATTAAATGATTCCCTTGAGGTCCCCAAGGTCCTGTAATGCCCCACATCCCCAGCAGACTGCTGGGCACCTCCTCTCTGACGGAGCCCTGCCCTGCACCCACCAGCAGACTCAGTAAATGGGTGCTAATAATAACCTGGACCAACTGCATCATTTTTAGAATGCTTTGTTCAAACATTATTAAGAATTTCTGCCCTGGCCCATTGTGGCTCAATTGGTTGGAGTATTTTCCTGTAACCAAAGGGTTGCAGGTTTGATTCCTAGTCGGGGCACATACCTGGGTTCCAGGTTTGATTTCGGGTCCGGGTTGCATTTGGGAGGCAACCAGTCAATGCTTCTCTCCTGCATTGATGTTTCTCTCTCTCCCTTCCTCGATCTCTAAAAGCAATGGGGAAAAAATTGTCCTCAGGTGAGGATTAAAAAAAAAAGAAGAAGGAGAAGAAGAATGAAGAATTTTGGAGCAGGCCTGGCCAGGGAGCTGTGGGCCAAGGTTGAGTTTGTGCCCAGTCAGGGTACATACAAGAATCACCCAATGAGTGCCTAAATAAATTAAACAACAAAATCAATATTTCTTTTTCTCTCTAAAAATCAATCTTAAAAGTTAACCAAAATAATTTCATGGTGGTGACAACAGAGCATTAAACCAAGTGTGGGGCTTTTCTGGGCACCAGACTGTGACTACACGGGTCGTGTGCCTGTGCAACCAGTCCTGATGGTGGCTAACATTTATCGAACACTTGTCAGTCCTTGTGCTAGGTGCTCATCATGCATGATGTCATTTCTTCCTCTCAGTAGCCCTATTATCCCTATTGTGTGGATAAGGAAATTGAAGGATTAGACAAACCACATAACTTCCTGAGGTCACCGGCTCTTAAGGGCTAGAGCGGGGGATGGAACCCAGCTTGTCTGTCTGCAGAGCCTGAGCTCTTAACCACCACCCCTGACAGGGGTAGAGAGGGTGCTGGGCAAGGCAGCTGCTTCCCGTCCCCATCTTCTGCCCTATCGGGGGCAGGAAGGAAGATGAGGAAAGAAACAGCAGCTGACAGTGCAGCAACAATAGTGTTGGTGGTGAGGGTGGCCAACCCAGACAGAAATGCCGAGTGGGGACAACGTGAGATGGCACAGGAATCGTATGAGCTGGAGGCAGCTGATAGATACCACAGCTGTGCCCTCCACCCTCTTGTCCAATGTGGGCATCGCTGAGCCCTCTTCTCTCCTCTCCCTCGTATCACCTCCAGCTCTGTCTCTCGCTTCCTTCCTCTTCTCCCCCACTCTTCCTTCCAACTCACCTTTCCAGCCACCCTCCACTGCTCACTCAGAGCTCTTCTCCAGCTGTATCCTCAATATCTCCACAGTAACAAGAGCCACAGTTTAGTGAGCACCTACTATGTGCCAGGCACCCAGCTAGGGACTTTACAAATGTATAATCTTGAATTCTCTCCACAAACCTGTAAACAGTTATCATCCTCATTTTATAGAGGAAGAAACTGATGTGTAGAAAGGCTAAAGAGGTTTGCCCAGGGTGACATGCTGGTGAGTGGTAAAGAGGACAGTTGGGCTCCAACCTGAAGGCCGTGCACTTTCTGCCCCTCCTCACTACCTTCCCTGTTGGGTGGGGTTGGAGCCACTGCAACTCACACTTGGCCTGACAGGATGCAGTGGTTTCCTGAGCATGGAAGAATCTTTTCTCACAAAGGAGATAAATAGTGGAGAAATAGTCAATTTGAGGGGAGAATCAATTGTGTCTTGTGAAGGAGGGAGACATTCATCTGCCTCAATTTTGCATTAGCTGGAGTGGAATTCAGGGGGTGTTTTACCTACCTGGAAGGTGCTCCTAACACTTGGGAAAGCAGATCTTATGGAGTTAGGTGACAGGGACGGGGCTGAAAGGCTGAGGATACGAATGAGGTGAGGACAGTGCCCATCTTAAATACCTTTTAGATGTCGGCATACTGGCACCAAAGAGTGGACTGTCTGTAGGTATTGGGGGAGATCAGGTTGCTGTAACAGAGATCCAAACATCGGGGGCTTAAACCAAATGGAAATTTCTCCCATACAAGTCTGGGCGGGAGACCTGCTGCCTTGACTGTGGACCCACACGCCTCCTGTGATGTGGCTCCTCTGTGCCCTCTGATGCGGACAGCAGCGCAGCACACCTGTCCTGGGTCCGTGACCCTGCCGGTGGGAAATGAGAAAAGGGAAGGAGACACTGCCCTTCCTTTTCAGGCTGTGGCCTAAAAATTGTCAGGTAACTTTCCACTTTGGCCAAAAGTTGGTCACACGTCACACTTAGCTGCAAGGGAGTTTGGGGGTCATGCGTACTGGGGCTTCTAGTACAAAGGGAATGGGTTTGGTGAGGGCAGGGGAGCAATTAGTAATCTTTGCCATAGATCTAGATGGGAAGGGACCCTGACAGCCATGTCACATGGGTGAGGATGGCTTTTGTATGTGGAAACTCCAAGAAGAAAAGTGATCTTAAATGGACTTCTCTGAGGGAGGCCCAGGGCAGAGGGGCCGGCACCCCATAGCTAATGCCCTCTCCCCTGGACTGCCTCATCTCTGGTCAGAGGTAGAGGGTTTAATTGTCCCTCACCATGACTAGAAGCCTCTTGGAGGTCCTTATGGAGCCACTGTTCCAGGAGCACTGTAGGACCAGGGTGAGGGTCACTGAAGAGCACTGTATTTGCTCCTTTGGGAGACCATGCTGTTCTCAAATGGAGTAGAGGAAGTCACACTCTGCTGAAGTGGTTGAAGGGGTCCAATGTAATCGTCTACGGCATCAAGAGATGAAGAAACTGAGAGACCGAATGACAGGTAGAGAGTTCCAGAGCTCTCAGGGCCGGTGTCAGTGACAGAAAGTGAGCAGAGTCGAGGCAGGAGGTTGAGCTTTGCCAAAAATGAGGGAAGCAGTTTTCCCTGGTGACAGTCTTCTGGGTCCAGTGTTTGCTCACTCATTCATTCATTCATCCATCCAACCCTTCATCCATTCATCCACCCATCCATGCATTTATCTAGCGTGTGTTTTTTGAATGCCTGTCACGGATATACCAGGCACTGTGTTCAGTGTGGGTGAAAGAAAAAGAAACAAGACAGTCCCTTACCTCATGGAGCTTGTAAACGCTTGGTTTTGCCTGCTCTCCATAAAGGGCAGACCAGGCCATCGCTGCCCCGACAAAGCCAGCCTAGTGGCTCAGAGCTCAGGAGGCCCAAAGGGAGCCTGTTGAAGCCCGTGGCAGACCCGCACCTTAAGCAGGATGTCTGCCATCATGGGATGGCAAGGTGCAGTGTGGGCTGGGGGAGTGGGGGAGTGGGGGTTGCTAGTGGGGAGTGGGTGGAGCAGGCTTTGGAGCTGTGGTTTCACTTCTCTGTCACTTACCAGGCGTGGAATCTGCTTTTATTCAGTTGGTGAGTTTTGTGACTTCTCATCAGAACTTAGGGGAGATATTCTGTCTCACTTCCCCCTCGCAACCTGGCTGCCTCTCCAGTGCTCCAGCTTGGTGGAATCCTTCTCTGGTTCGCCAACTGCACCTTTTCATTCCAGGCAAGGTGGTGGTGTGGAAAGTGGAAATCTGTAGGGCCACCGCCTTTGTGGGGCCTTTGATTTCTCAGCCCCCTCCTTGGGCCCCTCTTGGCCTTGCAATTCCTCCAGCTAGGCCACAAATAAGAAGGATCCATGATACTTCCACATAGGTTGGTGTTTTACCTGCTTCCCAGAGGTGCCCTCTGCCCCGTCCTCCCCCAAACATTCAGCAATCTAAGGATTGACTGCCTAGCCCAGCAGGGGCTCCAGCTGTTTAACTGGCACTTGATGCCAACTCTTGGGCCAGTGCCCAGGCCGTACCACATGTTGACTCTTTTGAGTGGGTGGGTGATTTGCCTTGCCCTGCCACCCTCCCCCATTTCCTACTTCCCCGCTGCACATGAGGTCGCCCTGGTGAACCAGATGTACACGTGCATGAAGGGAGGTGGGTGACACGAGTAGGCAGCCACATGTGACTTCTTTAGGCCAAGTGCCGCATCAACACCTGGGGAAGACCCCCTCATGGTTTGGGGGGGAGCTGTTTTGACCTGATCTTTATTTACCCTTCATAAAGGAAGTAAATAAATAGCTCTTGGTGTGGATGTGCGTGTGCCAGACAGTATGTGCCTGCTGCACACCGTTAAAAACTGTGACCCAACCCAGAGGAAGTGGTGACAAAAATGATTGTTTGTTTTATTTTCCATTTACCCTTACAACTCTTCTCCACCTCCACCCTTTTTATGTACGCTGAGAGGCTTTCTTTGCCAGCCTGGGATCCAGCACTTGCTCGTTCATTTCTTCGTTCACTCATTTTTCTGTGTACCGAACCAACATAGTACCAGGTGCTGGTGAAGTTAAAAGATATTACAGAAGAAAGTAAGATGGGGACAGGGTGCCATGGTGTTGGGATTCACATGGCTTTGACTGCTTACTAGCTAGATGACCCTGGGCAAGTTAATTTGCGGGCTCGCACCACGTCATCTTGCAGGACTTTCAAGAGTTAAGTGTGCAGACTAGTGACTTGCTCATGGCCAGCACCCAGTGCCATGTGACTTTCTTTAAGGACACATTCTGCACATGGGAGCGAAGTTTGCCATTCCCCTCTGCACCTCTTCCCTGCCCTTGGGGCTGGATGACCACCCCAGATCTCCCTGAGTGCCTGCCTGCCTGCATCCCTGTGCACTTCTGTAGCACCACTGCCCCAAGACCGTCAGAGGCTTCCCAGGGCTTGTGAAATCAAATTCAACTTATCACGGTGCTCTGGTTCTCCTAGCATGTGGGCTCAGCCCACCTTTCCACCCTTTGAGCAACAATCAGCCTGTATAACCCCAATCCTGCTAACAAGAGAGCCTGCTACACCCTGGGATTCCTGCTTCCCTCACTTTACCCACACTGTTCCACCTTTCTGGAATGCCCTTTATCCTCCTGCCATCCACCCTGTCTATCCGAACTTGGCCATTCTTCAAGCTGAAATACATTCAGTTGTCCTTTCCACACATCCAGCCTCCTAGGTAAGCATGTGTGGGTATAGCTTATTGTCCTTCCTAGACTTGTTTTAGTTGCCTTCCACTCTCATTCATGTAGCCCATAAGGATGACTGTTCTGTGCCTGATACCTTTGTGCCCCAGTTCTTGTTTCTGCAACAGTGCCCATCATTGCATATATTATCTCAGTAAAAGTTGGTCCAGCAAAGGAATGAAGCAAAACAGTGAGAACAGAAGGCAGTAAGTATGAGTCCTGGGGTATAGGCCAACCTGTACTGTTGTTGTTCCAAGGCAAGGGAGAATAGGGGAGGCTGGGGGTGAGGGAGGGCTTCCTGGGGGTGAACCGGTGGGAGGGTTGGGAGGAGGCAGAGGCAAGGCAGAGCTGGTGCCCTGACCACCCTGACTAGAGCCAGGGATTCTTGCTCTAGCCCCTTGCCACCACACAGGTGTCCAGATCTGGGAAGGGCACAATGGATGGAGGTCTGAACCAGGCAGGTCAGTGGACAGGGTCCTTCTGAGGACCTAATCCACATAGTGAAGCAAAGGAAGAGAGAGCACAGCTAAGAACCTCCTGTATGTTGGGTCAGATGTGAGGATAGGGCAGAGCTTAGAAAAAAGTTGTCGTTCATTCATTCATTGATTCATTCAGCCTTTTGTTTTTAGATTTAAAAAATTATAAAATGCATACTTGCTCAGTATAGGAAGTTTAAACAATACAGAAAAATAGGAAAAAACTAGGAAAAATTGTTCATCATTCTTACCATCCAAAGATAGCCCTTGTTTACATTTTGTGTGTGTCTTAGTTTTTTATCTTTATTATTTAGATAATTTTCACACAACTATTTAGACAGCTATTTAAATAATTTTTATATTTTTAAATTCAATAGGTCAAATTGAATAGTACAAAAATTGTAATCATAAAAGGAAAAGAAACTTTATCATTGTAAAAATACATTACAGACAGGAAGAAAAGATGCAAGTCCCACCCTCCAGGTAAGACCAGTGTTAAGGGCTGGTATGTGTCCTTCTGAATCTTTATTCTGTGTATATGCACTCATGGTTTTGTTCTTTTTGCTTAAAGATTGTGTTTATTTATTTTAGAGAGAGAGAGGAAAGTAGGAAGAAAGAAAGGAAGAGAAACATCACTGTGAGAGAGAAACATCAATCGGTGGCCTCTCGCAGCTGCCCCAACCAAAAACCAGCCCCAGAACCCAGACATGTGCCCTGTCCTTTGAACAGGCAACCTTTTACCTTGTGGGACAATGTCCAACCAGCTGAACCACACCAGCCAGGGCATGTTTTATGCTTTTAAAATAAGATCATAGAATATTATTCATATGCAATTATTTTTATTTTTATGAAGTTAGGGTCATTTTGCATGCCCAGTATTGCATTTCCCTTTTTTTACTTAATTTTTATGCTGTGTGTATTACTTAAACTTCTGACATTATACAAAACGAACCCATACTTTTAATGCAGGATGCAGTTATAGACTGCAATTTACAAGCTGTTTGCAAACAGATGGCACAGAAAACACGGGAGTATCTAATCCGTACATTTTAGAACCTGACTGAAATACCTCATTTATTAATCAAAACTATATTATTTTATTTTATTTAAAAACAATTTTATTTATTACTTTTAGAGAGCAGGGTAGGGGGAGAGGCAGAAGGGTAGAGAGACACCATTGTATGGTTGCCTTTCACCTGCCTCCAGCTAGGGACCTGGCTGGAGACCTGGCTTGCAACCTGGTCATGTGCCCTGGCTGGTGAATCGAACCAGTGACCTTTGGGTTCGCAGGCCGGCGCCTTATCCACTGTGCCACCACCCAGGGCTCAAAATTATTTTAAAACCTTAACAGTTACTATCTAGCTAAAGTATTTTTAAGTGTAGTGGGAGATATCTTTTATTTCGTTTCAGGCATATGAAACTAAGAGAAAAAGGTATTAGGCTCAGATTGCTCAAGTGAAATAAAGATGGCCTCTGAAGTGCGCCCCTTAGAGCTTCAAGATAAAATGCTTGTTATGATTTTGAAAAAATAAAAAATACTTTGATATCTCTCTACATAACCCTTTAAGCAGTTTTTCCTGCCAATATGTAGATTTTTGAATACCTGTGTAACAGTCCACCCTGTGTCACTCAGTCATTTTGGATTCCCACGGGCATTTCCTAAGCTTTGTGCTGGGCTCCTGGGACAGAATGTGTGCCTTCAGGAGCTCCCGGTCTGGTTGGCACCCCAACACCTTAGCGGTTTCCACTTAATGTAATAAATGGAGGCATGAATTCTGTACTGTGTGCAGTGGAAGCTTGCCAGGGGTGTGGGGCTATGTTGTTGCATTGGGTCTTAAAGAACAAGCTGGAGGTTCCAGATGCTGAGGCTGGAGGACAGCACGCAAGGGCCTCTAGTAGCAGTGTGACTTATTATCAGCCATCCCCCTGACTCCAGTGGTTTGTTTCTCTGTTTCCTTTGGAGATGACAGATTCCGCTACCAAGGGCTCCAGCTGTTTATCAGGGGCCATCCCAGGGCTGGGGGCTCCCACTCCCTGTTGCAGAGGCTGTGAGGCCCTGATTAAGGAAACAGCTGAGGCAAGCGAGGGACCCTGGTGGCTCCTGGAAGGCTGCAGTGAGGTGCAGAGGCGGAGAGAGCAGGGTGCAGTGAAGGGGAGAGCCAGGGTGAGCAGCAGGAACAAACCTTGTCCCTCATGCTTCTAGGGTGTGCCCCTGCCCTCCTCCACCTGCTGAAATGCAGCTCTATGAAAGCCCCCCGTCCCCACCCGCAGCACCTTCTCTGTGACTCCCTTCAGTCATCAGACCGTTCCTGATGGCGTCATGACCGTTAATTCCTCTCCTTTACTCACTTAGCAAGTCAACATGTTGCCATTGAAATCACGAACGAGAGTAGTACAAGCTAAACATGTATTAAACATTTATGAAGCATTTAACATATGCTAGGCACTGTGATGAGTGTTTTTAAATCTGTTTTCTCACCAAATACTTCCCAGCTGTCCGTGAGGTAGGGATTACTATTATTCCTGTGTTGTAGAGGTGGAAATGGAAGGACAAGGGGGTTGTTCGTAAACTTGATGTATCAGAGAAGAGGTTCAAATTCCTGACTTGGTCTTATTTTCTTTCTTTCTTTAAACAGAGATGAAAATAATACCTTTTTCCCAGGGTAGTTGCAAGAACTAAGTGAGGTACTGTTTATCAACCCTGTCAGCTCCGCCCCCTCCCCATTATCACCCTTCAGGCCACTCATTCAGGATCATCATTCCTTGGGGAATACTAGGTTGACTTTACCCAGCGTGAGGGAGTGGTAAAGAGATCCATTCTGGAGCTAGACTGCTTGAATTCAGTATCTGTGCTCACATCTGTGACCAGGCTCTGATAAGTGACCTTGGGAAAGTTCCTGTAACCTTGCTGACCCTCAGTTTCTTCATCTGTCAAGTGAAGACGATAATGGTACTTTCCTCATAGGTTGTTTTAGGAGTAAAATGAATGTATTTCTGCATGCATGCACTTGCTACTGATATTAACTAGACTAGAAACTTTCTGAGGGCAGGATCAATATCAAGGAGGTGTCACCTGGGTCCTCCCTGCCCTAGTGAGGACACATGCAGCTCAGTGGTCCAGATAATAACAATAGCGAGTATCCATGTACTGTAATTCTTACTATAGGACAAATACTTGCTTAGTATAGAAACTTTGAAAGTACAGAGAAGAAAATGAAAATGAACCACTAGTCAGAAATAATCACTGTTAACATTTTAGTATATTCCTTTCTGGTGTTGTTTCCATTTAGATGGCTATTTTCCTAAAATTGGGATCATGTGCTATATTACAATTTTGAATCCCCTACTGACCTCATTGTATACAAAGATGAGCATTTTCTAATGCCATTAAAATCCTTTTGAAATAGGGTTACTGGCATTTTGTTTTGTTTTACTGACTGAAAGACTGTGCAGAGAGGTGGCCCTGATTGGCATGGCTTAGTGGATTGGTGCTGGCCTGCAAACCCAAAGGTCGCTAGTTCGATTCCCAATCCAGGAACATAACCAGGTTTCAAGCCAGGTCTCCAGCCAGGTCCTTAGCTGGAGGCAGGTAAAGGGCAACCATACATTGATGTCTGTCTTCCTTTCTTCCTCCCTCCCTGACCTTCTCTCTGAAAATAATGAATAAAATTTTTAAAAAGATTTTATTCATTATTTTTAGAGAGAGGGATAGGGAGAGAGGCTGAGAGACATCAGACATCAATGTATGGTTGCCTTTCACCTGCCTCCAGCCACGGACCTGGCCAGAGACCTGGGTTGCAACCTGGTTATGTGCCCTGGCTGGGGAATTGAACCAGCAACCTTTGGGTGAATAAAATCTTTAAAAGAAAGAGAGAAAGAGAGAAAGACTGTGCAGAGAGGGAGTTGCTTAATAGATTGATGCCATTCTGGAGGAAGAGAGGTCTGTCCCATTGCATATTTTTACCAGTGACTTGGGAGATAACATGGGTGGCATGTGATCAGCTGGCACCTTTGTGTCTTAATCATCTTGGTGTCAAATGCACTCCTGGGTTCAGAGGAGAAATGATATTGTCCATTCATCCATTCATTCAGCAAACATTTATTGAGTATCCATTATGGTTTGTGTACTTGGGATACATTGGTGAACCAAACAGACAAAAATGCCTTCCCTTATACAGCAAGTGACAGGACTGGTAGATAGGACAGATAGCAAACAGTACACATAATAAACAAGCAAAGTTTATTAAAAGCTCATTAAAAGATGATAAGAACTATGGAAAAATAAAAAGACAGAGCCAGGAAGGGAGATAGTTCAGGAGAGGGGACATTTTACAATTTTAAATAGGATGACCACCAGCCAGGGCACATAACCAGGTTGCAAGCCAGGTCTCCAGCCAGGTCCATGGCTTGTGGCAGGTGAAAGGCAACCATACGTTGATGTCTCTCTCCCTCTCTGCCTCTATCCCTTCCCCAGTCTCTAAAAATAATGAGTAAAAAAAAATATTTTTAAATAAATAAATAAAATATTTAAAAAAAAATATATATATATATATAGGGTGACCAGTGTCGGCTGAGAAGGAGGCATCTGAACAGTGACTTAAGAGTAAGGAATTGTCATTGTAGCTCTCTGGGAGGTGAAAGGGTGTGTGCTAGCAGAGAGAACAGCCCAAGCAAAGACCCTAGGACTGGAACCTTCCTGGGGTGTTTGAGGAACAGCAGGAAGACCAGCATGGCTTCTGTGGAAAGCCATTCTTGAATAGATGGCTTGACATGGGGAGGGGTAGCTGATATGTTGGTTGAGAGAACCAGAAATTCGATCTTAATAAGCTGTAATTAATGATGTAATTTTGTAAGAGGTAAATCCCAGCAAAAACAGAATTCTCTCTGATGTTAACAGAAGGTCCCCTGCAAAGCAAGTCACCTCAAATCTCTCTTGTTAGTCGACTGGGTGTGAATTATAAATAAATTGCACAAGTACAGGCTAAGGGAGATAGGGCTTAACACCCATTCAGTTATTCATCATGTTTTTATTGAATGTCTGCTATGGGCCTGGACTTGCTCTAGGTGTTGGGGATTCTGAAAAAGACAAAGCCCCTGCTTTTATGAAGCTTGCACTGTAGTGGGTAGAGACTGACACCGAGCAAACAAATACATATATGTGATGTTGGGTGGTGATAACTGCTGACACCGACAGCAGTTAAGTGTGGTTCTCAAGAGAAAACTGTGGTTTAAATTGGGTCTAAATTCATTGTGAGTCAACCAGGTAATGCAGTTGCCAAAAAGCCTAAATCCATCTGAAGCTGTGTGAGCAGAATGCCCAACACTGCAGAGGTCGTGTCCTCTGCTTTCTGATCACCAAGCTAGATTTGTCGTGTTGCATTTACATTCCAGAGAGACATTGACAAACCTGAACTTGTTCAGAGGAGAATGACTAAGAGCATGGGGGGAGGGATGCTGTAACACCACCCAGAAGACAGGTCCAGCTTCAGTGGGTGTAGGGTCCAGGGAGGTAGGTTCCAGCTCAGGAGGTTGGGGGGGGGGGTTTCCTGACCAGTAATAGAATGAATGGGCCATGAGAGGGTGAGACCTCATTCTCCAAAATTGTTAAGATGAGCCTGAATTTCATCTGTCTCTGGATATTAATGAGGATGTAATGAACATGGTAGAAGCTTGGATTAAATATTGGAGGGCACCTTCCAGTTCCAGGTCATGAGAAAAAGAGAAAAGGGTTTTCCACAAATAGGTTGTGACACAGATAATTACACAGTAACCATGCTTTAATAGTCAATAGCCACCGAGGCCATTGGTAGAATCTCAATATGTAGAAACCAGTAGTTTTCAGAACTCCTTCACTCATCACTTTAGTCCAGTGTCCAGATCTGAGCTCTAGAGGGTTAGAGGACATACAAGCAGGAGGGTCATGGGGTGGTGTGCAGACGCCTGCCTCTTTTAATTTAGGTAATTTCAGATAGAAAAAAGTTACAAGAATTATACAGAAAGTCTTTGTATAGTCTTTGCCCAGATTCCCTAAATATAACCATCATATCACATTTGTTTTATCATTCTGTCAGTCTCCCTAATGTGTGTACATATATATACACATTGTTTGAATGTAATTTGCAGACATAATGCTCTCTACTACTAAATATTTGAGTGTGCATTCTTTAAAATTAAAACAAAAATTATTGGTTGATTTTTAGGGAAAGAGGAAGCAGGAGAGAGAGAGAGAGAGATTTGTTCCACTTATTTATTCAGTCCTTGGTTGATTCTTGCATGTACCCTGACTGGGGATCAAATCCCACAGCCTTGGTGTATGGGGACCATGCTCTAATCAACTGAGCTACTTGCATTCCTAACACAAGGTCTTTTCTTCACATAACCCTAATAGAATGAAAAAATCAGTAAATTAATATTGATACAATGCTAGTGTCTAATCTACAGAACTTTTTTCAAATGTCACACAATAGTCTCAATGCTTTAAAAGCCAAAAAGAAAAAAGGTCCCAGATCACAGTTGTACACAGTTGTCATGTCTTTGTAAGTTTCTTTTAACCTAAAATGTTTCATTAATAGTTCTTTGTCATTCACAATATCAACATTTTGATGGGTGAGCAAAGAACTGTTAGGTCTTTTTAAAAATATGAGCGAAGGTAGGGAGAAGGTTTTGATATGGATCCTCAAGTTTCTTTGATTTATTCATCAAGAATGATTTCCTGTTCTCACTCAGTTGGATAGTGTCACCCAGGTATGCTAAGGTTGCAGGTTCGATCCCCAGTCAGGGCACATACAAGAGTCAACCAATGAATGCATAAATGAGTGGAACAACACACACACACACACACACACACACATTCTTTCTCTCTAAAAAAATCAATAAATAAAAATTTTAAAAGGAGTGATCTTCCTGTTCAAGATGTCTTTGTGGCTCCACTTTGATAATCACAAAGCATCCAAAAACCCTCTACATTCCTTTCCTAGGGCAGCCATAACAAAGGACCACAAACTGGATGGCTTAAAACAACAGAAGTCTGCTCTCTCACAGTTCTGGAAGCCAGAAGTTCATATCAAGTTGTCAGCAGGCCACGTGCCTCTGAGGCCTGTTGGGGAGGGTCCTTCCTACTTCTTCCACCTTCTGGTAACCCCAGGTATTCCTTAGCTTGTAGCTGGATCACTCCAGTCTGCCTCTGGCTTCAGATAGCCATCTTCCTTCTGGGTCTCTTCTTATAGGGACACCAGTCATATCAGATAAGGATCTACCTGATTTTGATATAATGTCATCTTAATTATATCTGCAACAAACCTGTTTCCAAATTAGGTCACTTCTGAACTACTGGGGGTTGGAACTTCAACATATTGTTTTGTGGGACACAGTTCAACCCACAGCACCCCTACCTCATCTTTCCAACCTAACCTGGCATTTCTTGTTATGTGGTCCCCCTGTTCCAATCATACTAATTGTCTTCAAGGGGACCCTACTTTCTCCCAGACTCAAGGCATTCTTTTGGTCATCTCCACCTCCCTCTGTCAGTCAGAGAATGGAGACCTGGGGAGGTAGACTTGCCCAAGACCTTTAACAGGACGGTTCTGTGATGATTTCCTGACTTATTTCCTGCTTGCTCTGAGTCTTTGCTGGTGGCCACAGAAGGGATCTCAGAGCTGGTGAGTGTCATAGTTGCTGGCCTCCCCTTCTGAGATGTTCACGGCCTGTGATCGCCCAGTGCGTCAGCCGACATAGATCCCTACTCCGTGCCCTCAGTTCTCAGGGTGGGGGTGAGGGTGGAATTTGGGTCTTTTGTGTTCATGGCTTTCTCCTGTTCCACAAGTGCCTTGTGCCCCTTATGCCTTACACCCTGCCAGAGCTCCTCAGGGTGGGGCCCAGGGTGTCAGGTGTCTCAGGACCTCCTGCGGGTGTGTCCAGTGTGTCTGGGGCCCCACTCTAGATCTCCTGAATCAGGATCTCTGGTGAAGAGACCCAGAGCCTGCTTCTTTAATAAACTGCCCAGTGAGTCTTTCAAGTATGAGAATTGTCATTCAGAGTCTTCGTTGGATGCTTGTAAAATGATCGATGGACTGATTGACTATGTGGGTGAATTTACATGGAGGGAAGATCAGGAAGGAATTTAACAATTTCCTGTCAATTTTTACAGCTCAGTTTTTCTGGAAACCTAAAACTGCTTCAAAAAAATAAAGTTGTTTTTTTTTTTTTGTTTTTTGTTTTTTAATGAAGGTTATTGCCTATAGCATAACTAAAGAATGCTATGGAATGTTGTAGGGCTGGGAACCTCCTCAGTCACTATTCGGGTGTGGTCTACTTCTCTACTCAATCTTCTCTCTCTTCAGTGGGGTCCCATTCAGAAGCTGAGGGAAACCAGCAGGTCTCTGATATGGTCCTGACCTGCCCAATCCTCCCACCTCTTGCCCTAAACTCTGAGAGCCCAGGGGTGACAGAGACAGTTTCTCCACCCCCAGAGGAGCCCAGCTGTTTCCCCCAGCCCCTCAT
The DNA here is from genome assembly GCA_004026585.1 of Noctilio leporinus. NCBI lineage: Eukaryota > Metazoa > Chordata > Mammalia > Chiroptera > Noctilionidae > Noctilio > Noctilio leporinus. Next base: position 61,838 of record PVIW01000738.1, read on the forward strand.
TTCAGCCACCTGAACCCATTCACAGTTTTCCTGTCAGTTAACCAGGCCCCACTGCACTGTGGGAAGGGGCCCCTCTAGATGGGCTGAGTGTCATTTACTGATGTCGTTCTTCAGGCCTCAGCAGAACAGGTGCAGGCAGAAGCAGCTGGGTGAAATGAGGACATTTCTTCCTCTCCCGGCCCTTCTCCTCTCCCTTCAACACCCTCCACCGACCCAGCCACGCTGAAGCCACATCCCATCTCCTCCACAACATTCAAACACTTCTCTGCCCCTTCCCGCCCTCCATCCAGCAAAGGGCAGCGCCCAGGAGAGGGGTTGTCTTAAACAGGGCGGGGGCACATGAGGGAAAGTGGAAAGCAGTGGGTTTGCATGGCCACCCTCTCTTTCTGCGGTGCTCTTTTTTGTAGGGGGGCACTGATGTCACCATAAGGGGGAGGGCTGTTCCAGGGACTACCAAAGCCAATGTTCTGGTCAGTAGCTGCCTGCAATTTGGAAGGTGATAAAGACCGATAATGAAGTTGGCCAACCTATCTATCCCCTTCAGGGCGGACACCTCTCTGTCTCCTAAGAAAGTGGGCACCAACAGATGCAAATCCACAATCTAGAACAAAAATAGTCAAAATTGAGCATGCCTCTGCATCCCTGAATGCAGAGGGTCTGCTGGGTCCCATGCCAAAGATGCTGAACCAGTGGAACTGAGGTGGGGCCCGAGAATTTGCATTTCTAATTTGTTTTCTAGTCGATGTTACTACCGATGGCACAGGGACCACACCCAGAGAACCACTACTCTAGGGTCTCCCCTTAAGATAAGTGGGCTCTGCCTAGCCACCACTGGGGAAGAATAGGTCACTGAAAGAAGTTGGGGTCCCGGCGGTATCCTTGTCACTCCGGCTCAAATCACAGCCTTTCACCCTTGCATTTGTGTGATTTAACTAGCGTTGGATAGGACTGTGGCTTAAGAAGAAGATAGAAAGGAAACCTCTTCTATCTGCTTGCTTCCCACTCCCACAGCCTGTCCCCCTGCATCAATGTCTCCTGCCATCTTGAATCTTTTGTTTCTATGTCTCCTTCTCCGCCAATTGTTAGAAAAGAAGGAAGCGCTGGCTGTGTTCGCTGAAACTTATCTTTCATCTATTGCTATGGAATATTAGTCAACTATTCAAAAGCATAAAGGTAAATTCTATGTAGTGACTTGGGAGTGATCTACAATAACATGTAGAGTGAAACTGATGCACTCTAGGTGGAATGTGGTCTTGTTTTTGTAAAAACAACTAATCGTGAAGCTGTAAATGAAGATATATAGATATATGTATTTACATGTACACAGACAAAAAGATCTGGAAGGACCTCTTCCAGCCTACCGACAGCTGTTACCTCTGGAGGATGGGAGATTTCACTATGTACATTCTCCAATCCTTATTTTAACAAGCCTATCTCACTTTGTAATTAAAAGCCAATGAAAAGGGGAATAGGTGAAATAACCAAGCATTTTTTAAAATTCATTACTTTTAGAGAGAAAGGGAGGGAGAGAGGGAGGAAAAAAGGGAGAGAGACATGAATATATATGGTTGCCTTTCACCTGCCTCCAGCTACAGACCTGGCTGGAGACGTGGCTCGCAGCCTGGTTATGCGCCCTGACTGGGCAATCAAACCAGGGACCTTTGAGTTCGTAGGCCAGTGCCAATCCACTGAGCCACCAGTTAGGGCCGCATATTTATTTTTATGATTTGCAAATTGGCATTTCATTAGAGCAGCTGAATTCATAGATGTACTATATATACAGAACCGAGACTGATTTTTGTACAGATTGGAATGATTGCTATGATTCTGACTTTGAGAAATTTTTCTACACTATTTGTACTAAAAATGTTTATTTATTATTGATAAATTCTGTCATATTTAATTCCAGTGCTGTTCTTCTCTTATGATTGGTTAAATACTTATGGGTGTAAAAACAAAGCCAGTGAAGTACAGATGAAAGAAAAAGATATGGGTCTGGAAAGCTGTATTCAATGATTATTAGCAGGGATTAGGAGGTGGGCTGAGGTGGGTCTGTGCCTACCCCTGACCCAACTGCACACATGCTTTTGCACTGTTTGAATTTGTGCAAAAGAGGATTGTTCGTTTTTTTAATTTGAAGAAAAAGGAACATATAAGCAATAAAGGAAATCATGATCCTCTATTTCTTCTCTACCTGTTCCCCGACAGCTCACCCCCGCCAGCCGCCGTCCCAGGCCCTGTACACTTTGCCAGCTGCTCTCTGCCGCCTCAGCCCTTCCTGTCACCTTCAGATTTCTTCACTTGCTGTTTCCATTTCTTCAACAGCCATTCTTCTTATTTTAAAGCAACATGACATGTTTTTGTTTCATGATCGCCAGCATCCCAGAAACGGAAAATAAAATTGCATAGTCCTAAAACAGCATCCACAAACACGACTTGATCTTGTCCGATCCTATCTGCTTCTCATTGCACACGCATGTCCTTTCATGATTGTAATCTGCACAAATGCTATTTTGTGCCCTGAAAATTTTTACGTCACCTAATTTTGTAAGCCCGCCTGTGTATGGACACAGCATCATTTCTTCTATGAATGGTACTATGGTTGCTTAACCAGGCCCTGATTGTTAGGTCTTTGGGTGGTTTCCAGTTTTTTGCTATTTATTCATTCATGATTTAACCGGCTCCTTTTGGGCCCCGCCTCCTGCCAGCCTATAAAAACTGCCCTCTTAAAGGTCACTGCTATGGGTCTTCCCTCCAAATCTAGCAGCCTCTGCTCGATGCTTGACTAAGCCCTTGTCCTGACTTTAATTGGACTTGGCCTTATTAACTACCCTCACTGCCACCCACCAGCCCATCTATCAACCCCTTTGTGAAATTCCAGGCTCCCTTCATTGGCTTTGTTTTTTTCTGTTTTTAATCTTTTATTCTTCCAAATAATACATGTTTACATTTTCATTGTAAAAGAGTAAAACAACAAATGATTGGGTAAAAGTAAAAATACTTTTTAAGTTTAATTGTATTATGAATTACATGATTCAAAAAGAATACAGTCACACATATATGAATATATGGGTGTATATATAAATTATGAAGCACTATAATAAAGCTAAACCTATAATATACCTACCTTGGAACTAAAGAAATATAATATCATTAATTCCATGGAAGCTTCCTGTGTTGCTCTTTCTAGTTCATCCCTCTATTAAACCCCACTGAGATACTCTGGATTTTAAAAATTCTATCATTTTCTCAATTAATTTTAATCATTAGTAGATTTGAAAGGCTATTAACTAGACAACCATATCATCTATTTATAATGACATTGTTGTTTCTTTCCAATTCTATACCTTTAATTTATTGTTATTTTCAGTTTTATGCTGTTGCCTTCTGATTTTGCTAAAAACTCTGATAAAATGTCAACTAGAAGCAGGAATGACAACCATCCTTGACTTGTTCCTTAACGTAAAAGAAATGCTTCTACTGGTTTTTCCACTAATAATAATGGTTATTATAGATTTTCGGTACATGCTCTTTAATAAAGTTAAGGAAGTCTGTTTATTCCTAGTTTCTTGCTAAATGTTATCAAATCCTTCCTCTACATTTATTGAAATGGTCTTATGGGTTTCCGTCTTTTCATCTCTGAATGCTATAAATTACATTAAAATTTTTATTGTAAACTTTCTTTGTATTTCTAGGATGAATTCCATTGGGACATGATTTATTATCTTTTTTATAAAGTACTGAGTTTGATATGCTTATATTTTGAACAGGGTATCAGCATCTATGTTCATAAGTGATATTAGTCTATACTTTTCCTCATACTATATTTGATTAGTTTGGAATTAGGACTTAATTCCTAACCTCACTGAATAATTTCAGAATGTTTTCCTTTATTAACCTCATAGAAAATGTGTTTAAAATTGGAATTGATGCTTTCTTGAATGTTTGGCAGATTATTCCTACAAAACCTGGTATCATCTGTAGATTTTGTCTCTGGCTATGTGTAAAGTGACCAGATGCACCCTGGTTTGCCTGGACTAGGGCCAGGTTATGTCTGTTCTTTGGCATATTTATTAATAATGCCTTTTTCACTTTCAAAGATGTCCTTGTTTATATAATAAAATAATGTGGTTGTTCTGTATATAAAACTATATAGATTTTTCTCTTCTTGACTTAGTTTTGGTAGATCGTATAATATTGTCTAGTTTGTCTGCTTCAAGTTTATTGGCATAAAGATTGGCTGGTATGGCTCAGTGGATTAACACTGACCTGAGAACCCAAAGGTTGCTGGTTTGATTCCCAGTCAGGACACATAACCTAGTTGCAAGCCAGGTTTCCAGCTAGGTCCCCAGCTGGAGGCAGGTGAAAGGCAACCATACATTGATGTTTCTCTCCCTTTCTTCCTCCCTCCCTGCCCTTCTTTCTGAAAATGAATAAAGTCTTTTTTAAAAAAAGATGTTTGTAGTTTTATCATATTTATTTATTTATTTTAGAGAGAGGGAAAGGGAGGGAGAGAAACATCAGTGTGAGAGAGAAACATTGATCCATTGCCTCTCATAAGCAACCTAACCAGGGACCTGGGCACTTGCCTGCCAGGAATCAAACCAGGGACTTTTTTCTTTGTTGGGTGGCTGGCGCCCAACCGACTGAGCCACACCAGTCAGGGCAGTTTTCTCATTTTAAAAACTCTGCTGTAGCGTTAAATATTTCACTTTAAAATTCTCTGACAGTGTTTATTTGAATCTTTGTCTTGATCAATATTACCTAAATTTTGTCTATTTTTATTAGTCTTCTTAATGTACAGCTTTTAACTTTATCGATTTTCTCTACTGTTTATTTTTTTATTTTATTAATTTGATCTTTTATTGTTTTTTTCTTTCTACTTTCTTAGGGTTTATTCTGATTTCATTTTTTTTTCTAAAGATTTTATTTATTATTTTTAGAGAGAAGAGCAGGGGAGAGAGGGAGAGAGAGACATGAATGTATGGTTGCCTTTCACCTGCCTCCAGCCATGGACCTGGGTGGAGACTTGGTTTGCAACCTGGTTATGTGCCCTGGTCGAACCAGCGACCTTTGGGTTCAAAGGCCGGCTCCTTATCCACTGTGCTACCAGCCAGGGCTGATGTTTTCCCTTTTTATATTAACTTCTTAACATCTGTTCTTTATCATTTAAATTTTTTTTATTGATTGATTTTAGAGAGAGAGGAAGGGAGAAAGTGAGAGAGAAATATTGATTTGTTGTTCACTTTTTGATTCATTTATTGGTTGCTTCTTGTATGTGCCCTGACCGGGTGTCAAACCTACAACCTTGTCATGAGGGGACAAGGCTCTAACCAACAAAGCTACTAGGCCAGGGCTTGATTTATCAGTTTTTGTTTGCTTGTTTGTTTTGGTTTTGGGTTGTTTTTTTTAAAGATTTTATTCAGCCCTGGCTGGTGGCTCAGTGGATTGGCACCGGCCTGCAAACCCAAAGATTGCTGGTTCGATTCCCCAGTCAGGGCACTTAACCAGGTTGCAAGCCAGGTCTCCAGCCAGATATGTAGCTGGAGGCAGGTCAAAGGCAACCATACATTGATGTCTCTCTCCCTTTCTTCCTCCCTCCCATCCCTTCTTTCTAAAAATTTTTTAAAAAGAAAAAAAGAAAAAGATTTTATTCATTATTTTTTAGAGAGAGGGGAAGGGAAGGAGAAAGAAAGGGAGAGAAATATCAATGTATGATTGTCTTTTAGCTGGAGACCTGGCTTGCAACCTGGATATGTGCCCTGACTGGGAATCGAACCAGCAATCTTTGGGTTTGCAGGCTGGTGCTCAATCCACTGAGCCACACCAGCCAGGGGATTTATCAGTTTTGAATCCCTTTTTCTTTTCTGATATATGCACTTAAGGCTATATATTTCCCTAAAAGTGTTTTAAGTTGAATCCATTAGGATTTTGGTTTCTTTACTGAATATACAGGTCATAAAATGCACACATCTACAGTTTGATGAATTTTGGCAAATGTAAACAGCCATCTTACCACCATCCAAATAAAAATGTAGGTTATTTCCCTCATCCTAGAAAGCTCCATGGGACCCATTTTGGATCAATCTTCCTTTTACCACCAGAATTAATCAGTGTTAGGAGTAGACCAGGCTAGAAATTCATCTAAGTGGGCTCATTCAGTATTCTCTTTTGTGTGCAACTTCTTTCATTGGTATATATTGTGTATATTAGTTCATTTCTTACTTTTTAATGCTGAGTTTATTCCATTTTATGGATGGATGCACATTTTTTGTTTATCCATTCTCTGTTGATGGTTGTTTGGATTGTTATCAGTGTTTGGCTATTATGAATAAAGCACCTGTGAACACTCTTACACGAGCCTTTTGTGGACATAAGCTTTCATTTCTCTTGATAGTAGAAATTGAGAATGGAGATAATTCTCAATCTCAGAGAAAATGTCTTCATGATCAAGAAGTTAAAAGGCACTGCTTATCTTTTTTTTTTTTTTTTCTTTTGCTTATCATTTTTATACCATCCTAGTGACTTTGCTTTTTAAATGAACTGACAACAATGTACAGTATTACTCTGTGGCCATTGGTTTAAGAAATGCTGACCTTGTTTTTTCATTCAGTTTTGCAGGAAAAACAGACTGGTATGTAAAGTCAGGTCCTGGTTCCTCATGTTTAACATGGCCAGCAGTGTACAGAACTGTAGTTAGTTGTACATTTGTGATCTTATCACTCTCTTGTTTGGAAGTGGAAAGGCTGGGTCTTAGGTTAGACATTCAATAAGTTTCACTATATGGTATTTTCACTATCATTTAGTTCTAGTTCTTAAAAAATTTTATATTAAGACTTCTTTCTTTGAACTATGTTACTTGGAAGTATGTTTTGAAATTTCCATATGTGTGGGATGATTTGTTGTTTTTTTGGTGATTTCTAACTTAATTGCATTGTGGTAAGTTAATATAGTCTTTTTAATACTAACTTTTTGAAATGTTTTGAGACTTTATGATGAAATGAATAGTAAATTTGTATGCTTAAAAAGAATGTGTAGCCCTGGCTGGTGGTACAGTGTGTAAGATGCCAGCCTACGAACCCAAAAGTTGCTGGTTCGATTCCCCAGCTAGGGCACGTAACCAGGTTGCAAGCCAGGTTTTCAGCTAGGTCTGTAGCTGGAGGCAGGTGAAAGGCAACCATACATTCATGTCTCTCTCCCTCTCTGCCTCTCTCTGTTCCCCTCTCTCTAAAAGTAATAAATAAAATATTTTTAAAAAGAATGTATTCTCCAATACACACATGCACAAATACACATTTATTTATAAGGTTGATAGGTAAGTACACACATTTGTAAATATATATACATATATAGAGACTAGATCTCAAGCTTGTTCACATCTTCCAAATCCTTTCTGATTTTTGTCTATTCAATCTACCAGTTACTAAAAAGGATGCATTAAAGTCTCCTACCCCAATGGTGGATTTATATTTTAGAACCTTTATTATTTGGGATATGCAGATTCAGAATTACTGTATTATCTAGCAAACAATAAATTATTGTAATTGTTTCTGATCAAGAGTACATCAAACTATTATTTTTGCATAGCAAAGGAAACCAAAACAAAAAGACAGCTTACTGAATGAGAGAACGTATTCACCAATGATACATACAATAAGGGGTTAATATACAAAATATACAGAAATCATACAACTCAACACCAAAAAAAAAACAAATAATCCAATTAAAAAATGGGCAGAGGGCCTGAATGGGCATTTGTCCAAGGAGGACATACAGATGGTCAATAGGCATATGGAAAGATGCCCAACATTATTAATGGTCAGAGAAATGAAAATTAAAACCATAATGAGCTACTACCTCACACCTGTGAGAATGGCTTTCATCATGAATCAACAAATAAGAAGTGTCCAGAATGTGGAGGATAGGGAACTCTCATGCACTGTTGGTAGGAATGCAGACTGGTGCAGCCACTGTGGAAAACAGTATGGAGTTTCCTCAAAAAATTAAAAATGAAAAAAAAAAAGAAATTAAAAATGGAACTGCCTTATGTCCCAGCAATTCCACTTCTGGAAATATATCCAAAGAAACCTAAAACACTAATTTGAAAGAATATACGTACCCCTGTTTTCATTTCAGCATTATTTATAATAGTCAAGCTATGGAAGCAACCTAAGTGTCCATCAAAACACGAGTGGATAAAATCTACAATGGAGTATTACTTGGCCATAAAAAGTAAAATCTTACCATCTGTGAAAGTATAGGTGTACCTAGAGGGTATTACGCTAAGTGAAATAAGTCAGTCCGAGAAAGACAAATACTTATATGTGGGCTCTAAAGAACAAAATTAGTGAACTAACAAATTGAAACAGACTCAGAGAATACATGCCTTGCACACCACCCTTCACCATGTTGTGAGTATCAAATGAGATTAGGTATGGGATCTCACTTTGCAAACTGTAAATTATTTTGCAAATTATTATTATTCTAGCAATGAGTGTCCCCAAAAGCTTATTTAAAGCCATAATGGTTAAGGGCTTGTTAGTTGGTTGATAAAACTATGCTGATTTTGCATTTGCACATACTATTGCACATACTATTTCATAGGGTGGCTGCAAGATGTAAATATATTAAAAGTACTAAGGTATCTGGAGCATTGTAAGTGTAGGGTTTTTAGCTGCTAACTATAAAGTTTTGTGGCTTTGAAGCCCATCAATCTAGTGAGGGCTTAGCTTAATAAAAGTAGTTAATTTGCATTCAGCTTATGTAAGATACAGTCTGCAGCCCTTAACTCGGGAGCTTGCTATTTTTATGATTATCATTATGATTACTGTGTTGCTATTGCTTTTACCCTGAATTCTAGATCCTCAGTTTATCACTTTATGATCATAGACAAATTTCTTAACCTCTCAACTTCTTCATTTTTGAAGGTAATAACTAGTTCAGAGTGTTGGTCTGAGAATGATACTAAAAAATGATAAAAAGGGCTTGGTCCATGTCATGGTTACCATAACCTTAATCTTGAAGATGTCTTCTCAAATGTTGACACTTCTCTGACATTCCCAGATCATCTCTGACCTCTTACCTGAGTTTGAAGCCCTTATTTTAAATGTAGTTGAATAGGATCACTTGGAAACCTTAAAGCATTTTGCCCAAAGCTAAGTTCTTTATCCTTTTTCCTCACCAAATCATTTCAGCTTTTTGAGTTCCTAAGTGATGGATTTAAGTTAAGCCCTACCCTTGAGGAGCTCACCATTTACTAGAAGACTGACCTTAAATATATATGCTAGAAATGCCATTGTAGAAATTCATACAAGATGCTTCAGGAGACCATAGAGAAGAAATAAACCCTGTGGGGAGGAGGTGTGATCAAGTCAGGGAAACCTTCCCAGACCAGGGGAAGCTTGTTTTTCCATTTCTACCAAACATACCAGAACCATAGTCCATCATTCCCCCAGCACAACAGACTGGGGTGCAGAAAATTAAACAGATTTTTTTTCAGAACTTCCGAGCAGTGACTCAGGGATCTAAGTGCCTTACTTCCTACACAGTGTCTGCATCCTGTAAGTCCTCCATTAGCTTCCTCTGCGTCCTACTCTCTCATAACTGAGAGTGTGAGGATGCTTGGCCTTTCCAGTCCAGGCCTGAAGAGGCAACATCCTTGCTGCGGGCATTCCATTGTCTAGACTCAGTGACAAACCCTCCTTCAACTGCAAGGAAAGTAGGAATTGTACTTTCTCTGTGTACAAAGAAGAGTGAAAGATTTGTTGGGCTTCTAACCAGTCGGGCCATAGCTGCCTCAGAGATGTCTTTGACATCAGCTACTTCTGACAAGGTTCCTTTTGCTGTTCTCCTGGGCCATGGAGCAGAGGAGAATCACTTCAGTAGTCCCATGTTTTCAATCCCTGCTTGATGAGACCCTCAGTTTTGGGTTTTTTCCTCAGGTCATCTTGTGCACTGCTATAAAACTTACAAGCCAAGAAAAAATTATTTTCTATAGCACTAGATCAGTGCTTGGCACATAGTAGGTATACAAATTATTTTTTAATGTATGAATTCTCTCAGCTCCAGGACTAACTTCGAGGTTATTTGTAAGACTAAATAAACTCAGTACTTGAGTGGGCTGATAGGGAGGGAGGGCGAATGTGGAGGGAACTTTTGAATCCTACACAATCAGGAATGGGAAGATCTCCTTTTTGAAAATACTTATATGTATATTTATGTATTTATCCTCACCTGAGGATATGCTTATGGATTTTAGAGAGATAGGAAAGGAGGGAGAGATGAGGGAGAGAAGCATCGATGCAAGAGAAACATCCATTAGTTACCTCTCCCGTGTACCCTGATGGAGGGCGGAACCCACAACCTAGAGGTGCATGCGCCCTGGCAGGAAATCCAACCTGCCACCATTTGGACAATGCTCCAACCAACTGAGCCACTCCCCAGGGCGGGATCTCCTTTTTCCTTTTAAAGAGCTTATTTATTGGTCACCTCTGAACTACCTGTGAAGGTATGTAAAAGTCACCTCCAGGCTAGAAACTTTCCAGTTAGTCTGCTCTCTCTTACAAAACCAGATAGGAAAAGATACAGGGCTGAGCAAAGGCCTCAAGGGACTGGAGCTGGAAGGGAAGTTCTTATCACTTAAAGGAGCCGGCTGAGCAAGGGTGAGCAGAGATTCTGATGGGCTCGCACCTTAGCTCCACTGCTTCTAGCAACGGGGCCTTGGGCAACTTACTTAATCTTTTTGTGCCAGTTTTCTCATCTGTAATAATAAGATAATTATACCTCCCACTTCTGGTTTTTAGGTTAAGCGAGTTACTGTAATAGAAAACATAGGCCATGACTGGCACAATATAAGTGCTGTACAATTACAGATATCGTTATCATTAGGGACAGAGAAGAAATGGTGGCTTGAAGTCCTAAATTAACAGACTAGAAGGGCCCTTAGAGGTAACTATGTCTCATCCCTGCTGAGTACCATGGGCTGTTGTTCCTGGTGTCTAGCTGGATTATCGTATGGTTCCTGGTTATCAGCTCATACTTTGGTTCTAGGCTATTTGGTAAAGTAGGTGAAATGTAATGGAAGGGCCAGCTGCCCATGCCCAATGACTGCCCCTTGCCTGTTTTGCCCCAACTGGGCTTTTCTACCCCAGAACACCCATACTTTTCTCCACCACCCAGATCTCCACTCTGCCACCCCCTCTCCATCCCACCTTAGTGTTCTCATATCTCTGCCCCAGGGTCAGATTCTGCATGTCAGTGCCAACTAGTTAATCTGGTAAACGAACGGTTTCCTCTGAAAGTACAAATTGCTGCTTCGTACAAAGGTGCATTATGACTGGGGCCCTTCTGGGGAATATGCCTCGCCCTTTGTGTGTCCTGATGTGTGGGAGGGAGAGGGAGAGGAGCATTCCAGCTAGGAAGGTGGAGAGATTTAGGCCATCAAGCTCCCCTAAAAGAAGATCCCCTCTGAGTATCAATTCTGTTGGCTGGGGAGAGGGCAGGTGGGGATACTGGCAGGGACATGGCAGGGGAATATGGCAGGGACATTTAATCAATACATTTCTAGACATAGAGCTAGGAGCTGGAAGGGGTGGTGCAAGATACAAAAATGAGTGAGACTTGTCCCTGCCTGCAAAGACTGAGAGAAATAAAAGCACACAGTTAATAAGCATACAAAATAAAGTGTATCTTGAGCTAAAACAGATACATATCAGAGTATAAACAAAGATGAAAGATCCATTCAAACTGGAGGTTTTGGATGATTCTGTGGAGAGGCTGATGTGGCTTTATACCTGAGGCTTGAAGAGGATTTTATAAAATTATACTGTGTTTTCTGCAAATACTAGACAATCTACAAATATTGAAACACAGAAAGAAAAGAAAATAGCCCAGTCTCACCATTTAAGAAGACCTCTGCTATCTCTAGATACTGGGATTATGGGTGATTTCCATTTGCTGTACATTTCTGTATTTTTAAGTTTTGTGACATGAGATTTACAATCAAAAGAATACACATTTATAAAAATAAAATTAAAAATCCAAAGATAACTCAGTGCTAACATTTCAGTATGTTGTCCTCTTAGTCTTTTTGCATCTGTAATTTCTATCATCCATTTATACAATTATATATACCTGATCTTTCCAACTTCTCAGCATTTGTCCTCCTATTATAAATATAACTGAGTGGTTGTAGAGATGTAATTTGTATAAGCATTTCCCTTGTATTAGACTGAACGGTAGTTTATAAATTTTTGCTGTTATAAATAACCTTCAGTATATTTCAATGTATATGTAATTTTTTAAGTTAACAAACTTTATTTTTTTAGACTCATAGCAAAACTGAGTGGAAAGTAGAGTTCTCATAAACCTGCTGTCCCCCACATACTCACAGCCTCCCCTACTTTCAGTCCCACTACTGACATCCTGCCTCAGAGTCATGTATTTGTTGTAACTGATGAACCTACATTGTCACATCATTATCACCCAAAGTTCATAGTTTATATTACGAACTTTATAACATAAACTCTTGGTGTTGTATGTCCTATGGGTTTTGATAAATGTTGCTAACATTTTTCACCATTATAGTTTTATACAGAGTATTTTCACTGCCCTAAAAATCCTTTGCACTCCACCTAGTCACCCCTCCCTCCCTGTTTGGCCTTGGCAGACTCTCTTCTGTTTACTGTCTCTATAGTTTTGCATTTTCCAGTATGTCCTGTAGTTGGGATCATACAGTATGTAGCCTTTTCAGATTGACTTCTTTTAATTAGTAATATTCATTCAAGTTTTATCCATGTCTTTTCATGGACTTGATAGACCTTTATATTATGTCATTTTCTGGATGTACCACAGTTATTAATTTTTTCATTAACTTACCGAGGACATCTTGGCTGCTTCCAAGTTTTGGCAATTATGAACAAAGCTGCTATCAACATTCATGTGCAGGTTTTTGTATAGATATAAGTTTTCAGCTTGTAGATAAATACCAAGGAACACTATCGCTGGATTGTATGAGAAGAACATGTTTAATTTTGTAAGAAACTGCTAAACTGTCTTCAAAGTGGCAGTACCATTTTGCATTCCCACCAGCAATGATTGAAATTTCCTGTTGCCCCACATCCTCACCAGCATTTGGTGTTGTCAGTGTTCTGGATGTTGGCCTTCTAATAGGTGTGCAGTGGTATGAAATAATAGAAAAAAATGTATATATTGGTGTATGTTCCCAATGCCTGGTACAGAGTCCTAAAACCCTTGTAATTTCCTAAGTGATAAGAGCACTGGTAGCATCTTTGTTCTAATATTTGGTCTTTGACCCCAGCTTCTGACACAGGGCTCCTAAATCCCCTGGAATTTCCGGGGTGGTAGGAGTGTCTTTTGTTCTAATGAGGTGACTTTGAATGGGGTTCTGAATGGTTTCTGGATGGAGGCTGGTCACCAGAAAGACCATAATTAGAAGCTTGGAACTTCAGCCATGTCCCTCCATTCTGTAGAGAGGAGAGGGGCTGGAAATGGAGTTCATAATTGATCATGCCTATGTAAGGAAGCCTTCTAAAAATCCCAATAGAGGACAGTTTGAGGAGCTTCCAGGTCAGTGAACACATCCATGTGCCAAAAGGATGATGTACCCCAACTCTATTGAGACAGACGGTCCTACACTAGGGGCCTTTATGTATCTTTTCACCTGGCTATTCATCTGTATCCTTTATCATATCATTTAATAAACTGGTAGATGTTAGTGTTTTCCTGAGTCCTGTGAACTGCTCTATTGAATTAATTGAATCCAAGGGAGAGAGTTCATGGGAACCTCTTATTTGTAGCCAAGTCAGGCATAAATTGTGGGTAACCTGAAGTAGGGGACAGTCGCATGGGACTGAGCCCTTAACCTGTGGAATGTGACACCAGGTAGATAATGTTAAAATTGATTTTAATTGTAGGACACCCATCTGGTGTTGCAGAATTGCTTAGAGTGGGAGGAAAACAGCTCAGATCTTGTGCCAGGAGTGCTGTGAATATGATAGTGTGAAAGTAAAGGAGAAAGGAATACAGGAGGAGGAATGAGTTTTTCCCTACACACATGGTATCTCATTTTTGTTTTATGGGGATTTTTTATTAAAAAATATTGTTTATCAATTTTAGAAAGAGGAAGGGAAAGAGAGAGAAACGTCTGTGTGAGAGAGATACATTGATTGGTTTCCTCCCATTCTTGCCCCAGTCAGGGAATGAACCAACAGTTTAGGTATGTTCCCTGACCAGGAATCAAACCCACAAACATTTGATATATGGGACAAGGCTCCAGCCAAATGAGCCGCACCATCCAGGGCTTGTTTTTGTTTTAATTTGCAGTTCTCTAATGACATATGATGTTGAGCATCTTTTCATATACTTATGTACCATCTGAATATCTTTGATGATACTCAGATACACATCTTCAGGACTCTGGCCCATTTTTAGATCAGATTGTTAATTTTGTATTGTTGAGTTTTAAGATTTCTTTGTATATTTTAAACAGTAGTCCTTGATCAGGTGTATCTTTTCAAAGTATTTTATCCCAATTTGTAGCTTAGCTTCTCACTCTCTTAATATTGTCATTCATGGAATGGAAGTTTTCAATTTTAAGGTAGTTTGATTATTTCTTTCATAGATCATGCCTTTGGTGTGATATCTATAAAGTCATCACTATATCCAAGGTCATTTAACTTTTCTTCTATGTTATCTTCTGGGGGTTTTATAGTTTTGCACTTTTACATTTTAAGTCTATGATCTATTTTGAGGTAAGTTTTGTGAAGGTTGTAAGTCTGTGTCTAGATTCATTTTTTTTTTTGCATGTGGATGTCCAGTTTTTCCAGCATCATATATTAAAAAGGATATCTTTGCTTCATCCTATTGCCTTTGCTCCTTTTTCAAAGATCAGATGATTATGTGGATCTATTTCTGGGCTCTCTGTTCTGTTCCATTGAACTATGTGTCTATTCTTTCATAAATACTACACTATCTTAAAGTTGTGTAGTATCAGGCTCTGACTTTGTTTTTCTTTGATGTTGAGGTAATTATTTTGGGTCATTTGTCTCTCCATATAAACTTTAGAATTAGTTTGTTAATATCCACAAAATGAGTTACTTGGATTTTGATTGAGATTGTGTTGAATTTATAGATCAAGCTGGGAAGAACTCACATCTTGACAATATTGAGTCTTCCTATCCATGAACATAGAATATTTCTCTGTTTACTTAGGTTTTTTATATCTTTCATCAGAGTTTTGTAGTTTTCCTCATTTACATCTTGTAATATTTTGTTAGATGTGTAAATATTTCATTTGGGGTTGGTTCTAATGTAAATGGTAATTTCAAATTCCATTTGTTTCCCTTTCTCACTTTTGGTATATTGACCTTGTATCCTAAAACCTTGCTATAATTGTTTATTAGTTTCAGGTTTGGTTTGGTTTTGTGTGTGTGTGTTTTGTTTTTTTTTTGGTTGATTCTTCTAGATTTTCTATACAAACAACTATGTAATCTGTGAACAAATACAACTTTGTTTCTTTCTTTCCAATCTGTATACCTTTTATTACCTTTTCTTATCTTATTGCACATTAGGTAGGACTTTCAGTACAGTGCTAAAAACAGTGACAAGAGGGGACATTCTTGCCTTGTTCCTTATATTTGTGGGAGAACTTTGAGTTTCTCCCACAATATCATTAAGTATGATATTAACTGTAGGTTATTGGTAGATGTTGTTTATCAAGTTGAGGACATTCCTCTTTATTTCTAGTTTGAAGAAAGATTCTATTGTGAGTGGGTATTGGATTTTGTCAAATGCTTTTTCTGTATCTGCTGATACCATCATGTGATTTTTCTTCTTTAGCCTATTGATGTGAAGGATTGCATTAATTGATTTTTGAATGTTGAATCAGCTTTGCATACCTGGGATAAATCTCACTTGGTCATGGTGTATATAATTTTTATGCATTGTTGGATTCAATTTACTAACAGTTTGTTAAGGATTTTTGCATTTATGTTAATGAGTGATTTGGTCTGTACTTGTCTTATAATGTTTTTGCCTGGTTTGGTATTGGGTAATGCTGGCCTCATAGGTTAAGTTGGGAAGTATTCCTTCTGCTTTTATTTTCTCAAAGATCATAATCAATTTGTTTACCGTTAATTTTAGCTTTACTTAACACATCTAAAATATAATTTCATTATGTAATCAATATAAAAGTTACTATTATTTTTATTATATTTTACATATTTTATTTATTATTTCCAGAGAGAGAGGAAGGGAGAGAGGCAGAGAGGGAGAGAAACATCAATGTATGGTTGCTTTTCACCTGCCTCTGGCCATGAACCTGGCGCTGGAGACCTGGCTTGCAACCTGGTTATGTACCCTGGCTGGGGAATTGAACCAGTGACCTTTGGGTTTGCAGGCCAGTGCCTTATCCACTGTGCTACCAGCCAGGGCCAATATAAAAATTATTAATATATTTTACATCTTTTGTAACTACTTGTAAGTGTTTGAGATTCAGTGTGTATTTTACATTCAGAAACACATCTGAATTCAGACTAGCCATGTTTCAAGTGCTCAGTAGACACCTGTGGCCACCATATTGGACAACACAGTTATAGAGGAAGAACTTTCAGGCCCAGGAAACAGCAGGTACAAGGGTATTAAGACCTGAACTGATTCTTAAGATTGAAGTATCACTAGGAAGCAAGTGTGGTTGGAGGGGTAGAAAAGAAGGTAGGAGTGGTAGTAAATGAGGTCAAAGAGATAGTCGTAGCCTAACATTTTGGCTTTTATTCTAAATGTGTTGGAAAGCCATTGGAAATGGTTTGCTCTAATTGACTTTTTAAAAAAGGAGATATCACTTCTTTAATTTCGAGAGAGAGAGATATCAATGTGTTGTTCCATTTATTTATGTGTTTATTGATTGATTCTTGTATGTGCCTTGACAGGAGATCAAACCTGCAATGTTGATGTATTTATTGGACAACAATTCTAACCAACAGAGCTACCCAGGCATGGCCCATTTATGTTTTTAAAGGACCTTTGGCTACTGCATTGGAAACAGTCTGCATGGAGGGCAGAATGAAGCAAGGAGGTCCAGAAATAGGCTATTCTATTAGAGAAATAGAGGAGGCTTGGATTTGAGAGGTCATGAAGCAGAAGCTGAAAAGTTCACAATAGATACTCCAAGGCAGAATTGCTGATAGATTGGATGTGTGACATGGGAGAAAGAGAGGATTCAAAATGACCCCAAGATGTTTGCCCTGAGCAAGTGACAGCAGAGCTTGAGGTTCAGGGTGGACAGAGGTTTGTGTGTGAAATAAGAGTTCATTTTAAGCATAGACCAGTCAAAATTGGTGTGTCCTCTAAAATCCAGAACATGTGAGTTAGCAAAGGCCCAGGGGATATGGGAAAAGTAGAGTCAGTGTTCAGGCAATGGAGATCCCATTTGGTAAGAATACATGTTGAGACAGGGGCTAGGTATGAAAAAATAGGAGAAGTAACACAGTGCAGTAGATTAAAGAGAACCTTAAATGTCAAACTAAGGAACTTGAAGTTTACTTGACAGACATGGGGAAAGATATTGAACATTTTTGAGCGATAGATCTGAGCTTGACTTTGCATTAACAGTGTAAGTATATTTAATAACATGAAAAATGCTCATGAAATAATTTTCACTAAAATTTTATGTATAATATGACTAAAGCCAAGTTTTTTAAAAAATCTCATGTTTGTTTGTTTTTAAAGATTTTATTTATTATTTCTAGAGAGAGAGGAAGGGAGAGAGGCAGAAAGGGAGAGAAACATCAATGTATGGTTGCCTTTCACCTGCCTCCAGCCATGGACCTGGCTGGAGACCTGGCTTGCAACCTGGTTATGTGCCCTGGCTGGGGAATTGAACCAGCGACCTTTGGGTTTACAGGCCGGCACCTATCCACTGCGTCACCAGCCAAAGCTAATCTCATGTTTTTAAAAAATGGCTTGTGCATTAAAAAAAGAGACTGAAAGGAACATTATAAAAATCTGTCACAGAGATGGTTTCAGTGGTTGGTAAGACTATGAATAGGTTGGGGTTTTTTTCTTTCTACTCTGTATTTGCCAAATTTTCTTGAATTAAGCATAACTACTTTTATAATGAAAATAATGAAAATAATTTTAGATTAACAACTTAAATATGTGCAGGACTGGAGGGAGTACATTGGATGGAGAGGCAGGAGTATAGGTTAGGTTTAGTGCAGTAGTCCAGTAGAAAGGGGAGGAGAGGATGAACTGGGACAAGGGCCACGGGAGAAAGAGGGAAATGGAAAGTGTATTATTTGCCTTCCAACTGGGTATGTAAGGAAGCCTTACCACAAACAAGGGTGATGCTTAACAGCATGGGCTCTGGAGCCAGGTTGCTGAGGTTTGAATCTGAACTTGGCCACTTACTTGGGCCGATTACTCTGTGCTTTTAAAAAATCTGTAGATAAGAACAATAATAATACTTCATAAGGTAGTTCTGCAGAGTGACTGAATGAATGCATGTTAACCACTTAGAACAGTGCTCAGCTTCCAGGAGGTGTTCAGTATATTAACTATTATTCTTGTTATTCCCGGGGTCCTGGCCTCAGTGGAAGGTGGTACAGAACATATAATGGAGTGGACTGGATAGACATAGAGTCCTGAAGCATTACCCCTAACAGTTTAATTTTTTCAATATATTTATAGATTATACATTTTAAAATATTTTTATTTAACATCAGATGGGTAATGTGCCAATGCTGTCACAAGGTTTGAGGGAAGCGCATGTCACACAAGAGCATGAACACCCGACCTGATCATCACACGTATGAACTACAAAAGGATCTACATTTTTAAAATCTTAATAGTTAAAGTTTTGCCCTGACTCGTGTGGCTCAGTGGATTGAGTGCTGGCCTGCAAACCAAGGGGTCGCTAGTACGATTCCTGGTGAGAGCGCATGCCTGGGTTGTGGGCCAGGTCCCCGGATGAGGGCGTGCAAGAGGCAACCCCATACTGATGTTTCTGTCCCTTTCTTTCTCCTTTCCTTCCCTTCTCTCTAAAAATAAATAAATAAACTCTTTAAAAATAGTAAAAGTGTTTTGAAAATAGATTGGGTTGTCTCAAGTAACATGAGTTACCATCATTGAAGAAATGCCAAGTACTACACGGATCATTGTGGGACTGGTCCAGGGCTGTGATTCCAGACTAGTTCTCATCAGATGATGTACTGGGTTTTTTATTTCATTAAATTCTTTCCACTAAAGGTGATAGCCTTTATGCTGAGCTCTCTGTAAGCATTTGGTGTTCAGATATTCTTTACTTTATGAAGTATTTTATATAGAGACTGTAGGTTTTTTCCCTAATAACCCTACTTGGTACTAGGCTTCACTTTTTGGTTTCTAGATTTTGGGGGGAAATTTTATTGGTCTTTGAGATGTGGGTTTCTGGGAACTAGGGCTATGGGGAAAGTGAATAATTTGGTTAGGCTGAATTAGGTACTTCTGAATTCCCTCTGACCCTGAGACTCTTTATTTCAGGGGGCCCAGGCTGGACCCCCTCATCCAATGAGTCACTCTGCACCTGTGAGCATCTAGATGGGACATTGGTTAAAGATGTGAACAAATCTCCATACACAGCTCTGTCACTACAGTGATTGTCCAATTCTTTGAAGATACCCTCCTGGCAATGAGTCAATCTGTTTTAGGGACAGCTGTCCTGTGGCCCTGCACCTCACATGTTCTGCATTCAGATTAATAAGCTTATGCTGAAGGCCCTGATGGGAGGCTCTGTGCTGTCGGCCAGGAGGTGTTACTGAGGTTAGCACAGCAGGATCTCTACTCAAGAAGCTTATTGTCTGATATCTTTCCTGTATAGACAGTTTTGTTATCACAACTTCTCAGGCCCTCAGTTTGCTCATACGTAAAATAATAATAATAGTAATTACCATCTAACAGCACCAGAGATACATCTCTTCCTACTTCCCTCACCTCCATCCAGAGCTAGATGGAAGAGTAGGAATCTAAGAGAAAGGCAATGATCCCCTGGCTGGTGTGGCTCAGTGGATTGAGCATCAGCATGTAAACCAAAGGGTCACCAGGTGGATTCCCAGTCAGGGCACATGCCTCGGTTGTGGGCTGGGTTCCCAGTTGGGGACATGTGAGAGGCAGCCACCCATTGATGTTTTTTTCTCTTTCTCTCTCCCTTCCCCTATCTAAAAATAAATAAATGTTGTGTTTTTTTTTTTTTTTTTTTTTTTTTAAAGGAAGGCAATGAGACCCAAACAGAATAGATGTAGTTACCTTAAAGAGCTGGAATGGAGTCCAGACCAATGAGGCCTAATTGTCACTGGACCAGGAAACTAGCATTAACTACTAAGAAAGGTCCAATAGCCCTGGATACTTTTTCAAAAAGGCAAGAAAGAGGTCACGTAGTGATGGTTTGGCCTGACAATTTTCCCTAATGTGGAAAGCCTCCCCTCTCCTGTGCCCCCAGCACTGGCGCTGTGGTTGCCTCCCTTAGATCCAGTCCCTCACATCAAA
Source organism: Noctilio leporinus (assembly GCA_004026585.1). Classification (NCBI taxonomy): domain Eukaryota; kingdom Metazoa; phylum Chordata; class Mammalia; order Chiroptera; family Noctilionidae; genus Noctilio; species Noctilio leporinus. Next base: position 82,376 of record PVIW01000738.1, read on the forward strand.
TTCCCTTCTGATTCCCCTCTGGCCTCCCCTGGCGAAGGGCCTGCAGGGAGAGAATGTGCTGGCCGGGGGCCCGGGTGCTTCCTCCTGTCCTCTCAGCAGCTGTGTCTCCCACTATTTGTTTATACTTGGCTGTGTGGGGTTCCCCCTATCTTGGGGCCCTGGATACCTTGAGTCCCAGGGTTGGAGGTCCCTCTGGACATGCTGAGGAGTAGGCCCAGTATGAGGTGTCCTCTCCGAGGTCACACCGCTATGAAGCCTTGGCAGAGCCTCGTACCTCCATTGTCCTTACCTTCCTTTCATTTGAGTTTTTCTAGTTCTAATTATAGTGTCCTTGTGACGATGAAATTAATGGAGGACAAAGCATTTTCTAAAATGGTTAACATTAGATACATGTAAATGATAATCATCATTTTCAAATAGGATGATGTGTGTATCAACTCTTTGAAAAAGCATAGTGTGCCCTATGGAATTAGCCTAATTTTGTTGGAAGCCAAGAGCCTGGGGGAATTGACAGTTAGGCTCAAGAGAAATAGCAGATTGGCCCCCACCCCATAGCCCCCTTTTATGGGTTGATAGTAGTGCCAGGAAGAACTAAGATGGGAACTGAACCGTGCTGTGGTTCAACAGGTGGCTGCTTCTCTGTGACCCCAGCTAAGTTGAGCTGTTGTTGAGTGGTAACAAGGGCACTTGGGACCCTCCATCAGGAACCCTCTGCAGAAAGCTGGTGAGTTTCCAGTTAAGCTCAAGGGCAGAGCACATCATCACATGGCTCACCATGCACTGAAGACAGGCTGTTGTTTTTCTAGCAGACTAAACCGAGCCCCCAGCAAGCCGCAGCTGCTCCTGTTAGAGGGGTGAGAGGTAGTACCTGCTTAACCAGGACTGGCTGGTAACAGACACCCCTGCCAAGGGTCCAGTGGAGCTGGAGGCAGGTTGCTGTTGCACATCTGAAGTAGCTCAGGCGTTCCTCTCCAAGGTGGCATGCTCTAAGTGACTTGGATATGAATTTCCATTTAGGAATCACTGGGGGATTTAGAAGCAGGGCAGATAGGGAGATGATAGTGTTACACTAGCTGTGCTGAGTACTGTTCTAAGGATTGAACATGTGTCATCTTATTTAATTCCTACCCCTAAATCTCTGTATGTAGATTATACTGGAGGAAACTGAGGAACAGATGGCTTACTTGAACTGTCCAAGATTGTGCAACTAGTAGAAAGAGACAGCCCTGGCTGGTGGCACAGTGGATAAGGCACTGGCCTGCGAATCCAAAGGTCGCTGGTTTGATTCCCAGCCAGGGCACATAACCCGGTTGCAAGCCAGGTCTCCAGCCAGGTCCATAGCTGGAGGCAGGTGAAAGGCAACCATACATTGATGTTTCTCTCTCTCTCTCTGCCTCTCTCCCTGCCTCTCTCTCTAAAAATAATAAAGAAAATCTTAAAAACAAAAATGAAAGAAAGAAAGAGACAAAACCAGGATTTAAACAAGTCAGGAAGTCTGACTGCAGAGTCAGAGCTTGTTATTATTACTGTCATTTTTTCCGCTGCATACCTAAGGCAGAGAGAGGCTTGTCCAGTCACATAGTTGGTATGTGTTAGATCCGGGAGTTAACCCCAGGTCATTCCAACTGCAGAACCCACCCTGGTAACCACCACTCTTATTTTACAGCCATGGTTACCTTTAATATTCAATTGTAATACCAAATAAAATATTCTGTATACTATGGTACAATATACTATCATAGTATATTATTCTATTATAGTGTAATACACTATTTCAGGGTTGCAATTTATTGAATGCAGCTTTTATTGTTGGACATTTAGGTCGTTTTCCATTTTTTCACTATTATAAATAAATGTCAAGATTTTTTTTTTTTTTTTTTAGAGAGAGAAATGATAAGAAAGTTGTTTGGCTTATTTGTTTGTTTTAAAGGATTTAGAATGAAAAATAAAAGGATTTAGAACAGATGGGCTGAGCTCTCAGAAGCCAGAAGAATTCAAGATGATTGCTTGAATGGAGAATGAAATTCTGATTAGGAGGTCTGCCTGTGTGGAGAGAAGGAAGAAGCAAACTGTGCTTAGCCCAGGACTTGGCAGAGCCTGCTGGAATAGAAAGTTTGGGATGCATTTCAGAAATCTCTGTGATCCCCACTCTGGCGATATTTTAGTGTTCTGTAGCACCATCTCACTGACATCTCATTGACACTGTGTAGACATGTGGGGGTATGGCTGGGCAGAGAGGGTGCCCATTCGCTTTCCCAGATCAGCCAGATGCAGCCACCTGAGGTGCCTCCATCTGTCCATCGCAAGTTTCTTGCCCCTTCTTCCCTCCTCCACTTCAATCTTCCTTTGAGGTTATTTAAACCGTTCAGGTTCTGTATTCCAGGTGAAAAACAGGAGGAGGCCTGAGGGTACCATATGTGGCGATGACCTCAATGGCTTTCATTCACTGAGCCTCAGCAGGGTACTGAACACTGTCCAGGCCTCGTCTCTTTTATTGTCACAGAGCTTTATGGGATGGAGACCATTATGAAACCCCAGTTTTATGGAGAAGAAAAAGGAGACTTCAAGAAGATAAAGACCTGCCCAGCTTTCGTAGAGCCAGGGCCTGGTAAAAGCAGAATTCAGAGCCACGTCTCTCTAAACTCTATGGTCACATATGAATCACCATGAATTCTTTACAGCCTCCATAATGCACTATAAACGGGGGGTGCTGTAGCTTTGGGACAGTGGGGAATCTTCAGAAAATCAGCAAGAACAGGTTCAGTGATCTGCATTTTTTGTACACCTGATGGGCTCGTTCAGAGAATGTTAAAACGTAAGAGAATCCTGAAAGAATCTCTTTCCTATCTTATTTTTAAAGCGTGGCAAATGAGGTACAGATAGATCAACCAACTTGCCTAAGGGTGAGATGGTGGCCAAACCAGGTTCGAACCAAGGTCTTCTGGCACTTATTCAGTGGCTCCTTGAGAGGTAAACGGCGCTTTAGCTGTATTCTGCAGGGAACATTGGGAGCAAAAGCATGGATCAGCAGGGCAGGTTCAGGAGAAACAGGAGTGGTTTGCCAGAGCTGGACCATGCTTGGGGTCAAGGGAGATATGGAATCACAGGATCCTCTGATTGTCAGCGCCCTACTTCTGCAGTTAAATTCCATTCCACTACACAGGAATATACATGAGGGGTGACTGACAGGAAGGCATTGTGGCCAGGATTCATATCAGGCAAGATGCCTCTCCTTAATGAACCTCAGTTTCTTTTTCTGTAAAAGGGGGTTATAGCTACTTATTGTATGAGGCCACTGTGAGAAATGAAATGAGGTAATTGTAAAGAAACTGGCAGAAGATTATGAAAAGAAGAAAAGAATCTTGGGGTTGAATTGGTGGAAAAAAGAGAACACAGATTTGGTAACCAAATTATGATTTCAGCAAAAGGCCAAGTATTTCTTAATTTCATCTGATTCATTATTTCTGATAGGACCTGTCAGTGGAGTGTTTATTTCACTTTCCCCACATGGAGGTGGGTTGTGCTGGTGGTGCAGACTCTGCTCCCTGTCTTTGGTGAAGAGTGAGGGATGAGCCCTGGCTGTGTTGCTCAGTTGATTGTAGCATTGTCCCATATACCAAGAGGTTGCAGGTTTGATTCCCAGTCAGGGCATATATCTCCCTGGTTGAGGTGTGTATAGGAGGCAGATGATCAATATTTCTCCTTAACATCTCTCTCTCTCTCTCAAATCAATAAATATATCCTTGGGTGGGGATTCAAAAAAGAGTATGGGATAGGTTGGATCCACTTAGGCTCAGGGATACTACAGGATTGCTGTTTATTTTCTATCTTGAAATAGGTGGGAGATAGAGAGGAAGGAGGATTATTAATACAAACTTGAAATCCAGATTCTTTCTAAAATACATGTTTTCAGCTGTGTGACCTCAAATGAACCTCAATTGTCTCTTTACCACAAGGTCATTGAGATGGTCACATATTAGCCACTTTATCTGCAGTATCTAATTTAATCATCTGACAAGCCTGCAAGATAGATATTACCATCCTGTTATAGATAGGATGAAACTGAGGTTCAGGGAAGTTAAGTAATTTGTCAAATGTCACACAGCACACAGGTAGTAAGTGACAGGTATGAGACGTAAGCCCAGGTTGGACCCCAAAACCTGTGCTTTCCATTACCCAGGGTAGCTTCAGATTTTGTTGGGTCTAAAGCTTATGCAATTTTTGAAGCCCTCTTTGAGGGAAAACAATGTAAAATCATAAACATAAAAGATACAAAAGTGAGTATTTATTTAGATTTTGAAATAAAATCATAACACATTAGAAAAAATGTTAAAGCCAAACCATCATATAATAATGTCTGTGTTAACTGCCTGACACTCCTCTGGAACACCTGTTTCCTACATCTTTTGGCTGCATCCGCTTTGGTTACATTTCCATATGGCAATGTTTTGTAATGTTTTCTACATATAAAATAAAAGAAGGTAACTCCAGTATTCCTCTAGCATGGTTGATTGGAAGTTTTAAAATTATTGACAATGTACAAATCAGCTTCACAGGTCATAATTGGTAAGGTCAGATAAATACCAGGATAGTTGTCGAATTTGAGAAATCCTTCATCAAAACTTCTTTTATGTATGAGTCATAAGCATTTCATATTTTCTGGTATAGTGATTCATCTAAAATAATCTTTAAATTGGTGATACCTCTTGCTCTGTTTGCTGTCAGCTAAATGTTATCTTCTCTGATATCAGTATTTTGTGTGAAATCAGCAAAAATGTCTCATCTTTTCCAGTACAGCTTTCCCTCTCCTACCACTTGAGATGGAATAAAGATGGTTTACATTAATAAAAGATGCATAATCAACTCCTTTCTCATACATCTATGACCTTTTAAAGGAAATTCATTACAAAATACCAGATATGAAAACATTTGAAGCATTTGAATGATTTGATCTGGAAAGGGGAAGGCTGGTGGAAGCAAATAACTCCTTTCAAGTATGTGAACCTTAGTGGCTATTAGAATCATTCATTAGAATCACTAGGTGTATATGGGAAGGTACTCAGGTAGCTGCCTCGTTAGCAGGTTCTGAAAGTCACCTTGAGCAGTTTGCCCTAAAATGGATACAAAGAATAGAGAAGTCTGTGAATGAGAACCCTAAAAACTGCCTGGCTGTGGACTCAGGTGTGACCCGAGGTCCTGCAAATGCTTTGGGAGGTGGTTAGAAATATAGACTCTCAGGTTCCATCCTGGACTGCTGAATGGGAATCTGTATTTTCATGAAGTCCTGAGTGATTCTATTCAGGGGATTATCTGAGAAGCTCTGGACTGTAGACTTGAGCATATTTCGCTGATGTGCCCTGCCCCAGCTTGGCAGTTGGTCTTTCCTCTCTGGGTCTTTAGCCTTGGGAATTGGCCTCTCTTCTAGCATCATTTATCTTGTTGATTCATTACACCTCTATTTTAGGCTAAGGTTATTCCTCTTTGATCTCCATCAGGTCTCAGTGCCTGGCATACAGGGGTGCCACTTATGGAATGCCCACTGTATGCCAAGACCTTCACCTCTCTTACCTCATTTGGCTCTCACCCCAAGCTTGTAGGCTGAAACAAATATCCCCATTTTATAGATGAAGAAACTGAAGCTCTGTCAACTGCCTCAGGTCACAAGTGGCAGAGCTGGAACCAAATCAGAAGTGTCTGATTCCAGAGCCTTCAGTAGGATATCAGTGTTTGTTGAGTCACTTACTTAGACACTTGTTTAGTCATCCAGGCATCCATTAATGTTCTTGTTTATTCATTGAAAATACTCAGGGAAAGATAAGAAAGAGGAGCAGTAGAATCTGCTTCTTCTTGGTGAACAATTTTTAGAATAGGTGCTGTCTGCCATCACCCTTCCAAGCTGGGCTGCCCAGGAGACCCCAGAATGTTCAACCTTGGTGGTCCTGTTGCTGTGGGACTTTGGAGGTGACACTCCTTCACCACCCCACACCTTTCAAAAATGTCCTTCATGACTCAGCAAAGGAACCCTGGGTTTGAAATCAGAGATGAAGCAAAAGAAAAAGAAGAAGAAGAAGAAAAACCTCAAGAATGTTTTCTTTTCCTGGAGGAATTTTCCTTTCATAGCTCTCATTCTTCTGCCAGGCAATCCAGGAAGCCATTGGCCTGTGGTCAGCTGTGACCCCTGGTCCAGTTTCTGTAGGACTTGCCCCTCCTCCCCACCAGGCCTAGGGGCACATCAGGCCTTCTTCAGTGGTCTCTGATTTTGGGCTGCCAGGGGCTTACCAGCCCCACTCCTTAGTTTGTCATGAAGTAGTAAAATCCTAACGGTAGACCTGAAATACCTGGGTTCAAATTCTGTCTCTACCATTTACTAGGTGTGTGGACTTGGTAAGTTACTTCACCTCTCAGTGCCTCAGTTTCCTTCTCTGTAAAGTAGGAGTAACAATAAATTAGAGCAGTGATTTTCAACCTTTTTCATCTCATGGCACACAAACTAATTACTAAAATTCTGCAGCACACCAAAAAAAAGAAAAAAGGGTAATATTTTTTGCTGATCTGACAAAAAAATAGCTACCTAACTTTGATTCATTCGCACCAGATGACAGTTGTGTTGGCTGTTGTCATTTATTTTATTTGACAATCTAAGGGAAAAGAGGTCAGTGCCCCTGATCAAATAGTCGTGTATTTCATGGTTAAAAAATTCTGTGGCACACCAGTAGAAAATTGCTGAATTAGAGGATTAAAATAATTTATGTAAAGCATTTAGTATAATGCCTGACACAAAGTAATTGCTATGTAACCGTTGTTATTTTTCTTTCTTTTTCTTTTAATTGATTTGAGGGAGGGAGGGCAGAGAGAGGGAGAGAGAGAGAGAGAGAGAGAATGGGGGACAACAAATTGATGTTATTTATGTATTCATTGGTTGATTCTTGTATCTGCCCTGACCACTGGGGATCAAACCCACAACCTGGTGTATTGGGGCGATGCTCTAACTAACTGAATTACCCAGCCAGGGCCTTGTCATTCTTGTTATTATTGATTATGCAACGGTTATTAATACCTGGCGGAGACTTGGGTGAACTCATGCTAAACCTTTTCTCATTTGTTCTAGTTTCACCCTAGAATTTGCTGTTAGTTATTCATGTGGTAGGAAGCTTAAGGGGGCTACTGCAAATTAGTGATTAAATTAATAAATTAGAAAGCTCCGAGTTGCATTTTGAAAATGAAATTATTGTGATGGATAAAGAGGCATGACTCAATCGATTGTTGATTTGGAAATAACCCTATCCATTCTAGGCAGGGGTGGCCCTCTGAGAATTTTCAATCATAGGATAGAGAGACCTGCTTACTAAGAGTGGTCACTGATAGAGTGATAAATTCAGTATGAAGATATGCAGACTATAGGGGAAGAATAAAGTCATTTTGTTTTCTTTTAAAAACTTTAGTTATTTATTTTTAGAGAATGGGAAGGGAGGGCGAAAAAGATGAAGAGAAACATCAGCTTGTGGTTGCCTCTCACATGCCCCCAATAGAGAACCTGTCCTGAAACCCAGGCATGTGCCCTGACTCCCAGGCACATGGGAGTCAATTCCCTGACTGGGAATCGAACCAATGACGCTTTGGTTCGCAGGTTAGCACTCAATCCACTGCGATGCACCGACCAGGAGAAGAAGATAATTCTTGGGAAGAGAGGGCTTGTGCTTCTCAGCTCTGGATGTGTTTCAAAGTCACCTGGGGATAAACATACAGAACTTCAATCCTATTTCTTATTTCTGGAGATTTTGACATCCAGGATTGGGAGTGGAACAGGGTCATCAGAATTCTCAAAAGCTAACCAAGTGTTCAGGAATGAAGCCAGAGGATAAATGGAGACAATGTAATAACAGCAGTACTATAAACTAGACTTCTTAAGTACATTTCTCTTACCCTCATAACCATCCCATTTAAAAGATTGAGAACCAAGATTTTGGCTAAGGTCACACAGCAGAACCCGTATTTTAATTCAAGTCTGAATCTGAAGGCCTAGTGTATGTTGTTACATCACACACTACAGGAAATCTGCCTGGAAGAACCTTCCCCTGAAATTGGAATTAAGCTCCACTGCCCTGATGTGAACTATAAAATCGATACATCCCAGGTCCCAGGAAAGCTCTGCAAACTGCTTTAAAGAGACGCAAAGACTTGCGGGAGCTCTGGCTCAACCTTAACCCTTGTCCTCTATTAACATATCTAAAGAAAGAATGCGTCAGTGGGGGTGGGAGGGTGCTGGTGGTTAGTTTGGGCTGCAGGAGGGGTCCACGTCCTGTCAACCCCTAGCAGTATTGTGATATGACAATCCAGTCTTCCTTAGCTTTCCGTTCTCTCCCGACGTCTGTGACTGTCATTCCCTTTCGAGGCTATTTCTCTCCCTACCCTTTAAATGTGGGTGTTCTCTGCAGTCACTCTCCCCACATTCCCTACGTGGCAGCCGAGGACTCACACAGGAGCGCACTCCTCACATCCAGACTTAAAGACATCAAGGCTAAGGTCGGGGAGACGGAAGGGTGTCCTCAAACATGACGAGGATACATTCTAGCTTGGCTCCTTGCTAGGCCCCTTAGAAGTTATTTTACATTATTATATTTTTAGATTGATTTTAAGGAGACATAGAGCAAGGAAGGGGGCGAGAGAGAAAGAAAAAAAAAAACAAAAAACATCTCTTTGTTGTTCCACTTATTTATGAATTCATTGGTTGTTTCTTGTATGCACCTGACCAGGGATCGAGTCTGCATCCTTGGCAAATTGGGGTGATGCTCTAAGCAACTGAGCCAGGGCCCTACAGCTTTCTTTCTTTCTTTTCTTTTCTTTTTTGTTTTTCAGTCTGTTTCTTTAGCTATGAAATGAGAGTAATGCCTACCCTAAATGATTGTTATGAGGATGAAAATAGACACTAGGCATTTCAAGTATACAGTAAAAACTCAATAAATATTACCTATTTATTATGTCCAGCTGGTGTGGGACATCACCCGAATGTCTGTGGACACTTTAAAGCAAAACATGTGAAATAGAGAACATTTTCTCCTAAACCTGTTCTTCCTAATCAGAGGAACTAGAAACACCTTCCATCGAATTGTAGAAGCTAGAATCATTCTGGACTAACCTTCCCTCCACCATAGTCCAAATGACCATTGAGTTCCAGTGATTCTATTTCCTGCATTTCTTTTATTGTCACAAGTTGATCTGGGAATTTCTCACTAGGTTATTGCAAGAACCTCTTAATTGCTTTCTCAATTTACTCCTTCCTGAATTCCAAATGCTCACCACCACTTAACAGCTAGCCCTCAGTTGCCTTTAGGGTACAACTCAAATTCTAATGTAGCTGCAGGGCCTTCCTGTCCAGCCCTTGTTCCTGTCACCCTCCTTTCTTAGACCCTCCCTGATGGCTGCACTGAATCACACACCAAATTTGTCAGGTTTTCTTGCCTCACTGCCGTATGACTAAGTCTTTCCTGGGAAAAGAGCCCCCCTCCCCCTCCCCCATTGATAGATTCAGACACAGGCTGGAGCAGGTGCCTTTCTCTCAGGGCTTCCATCTGCCTTTCCAACAAGATTCAGAGCCCCCATCTCTTGGGCATGTCTGGGTGCCTGACATGTGGCAGGTTCTCAGTAGAAGGCTTCCCTAATAAAATTTAACATTTCTGGGTCCTTGTTGTGGGCCAGGTTTCTAAACACTTAACATCCTCACAACTCTATGACATAGGTATGTTTTATTCATTCATTCTACCATATTTATTGAACAATTCCCTCTGGTCAAGCCCTGGTCCAGGCACTGGGGATATGGCAGGCGAGGAGGATGAGGAGTGCTAGACATGGAGGAGGCATTTCTATTTTATCTAGGAAGGTTAGGAAGACCCTTTGTGAAAGGGTGAAAGTTGAGCAGAAACAGAGAAGAGGGAAAAGGAGCTAGGTAGGTATCTAGGAGAAGGGTGGTTCAAGCGGTGGGAGTAGCCAGGGACACAGGGGTTTATTAGCTCCACTTGACAGATGAGGACATTGAGTGTCTAGGTGCATGGTCCCAAGTCACAGTCAAAGTGGTAAAGCTGGGTTTCAAGCCCAGGTTCTGTAGCTCCTGACTCACACTGTTGACCATTACTCTACACGATTATTATTATTATTTTTAATTTTATTGTTGTTGTATTACATCCATCCCCTTTTTGCTCCCCTCTGTCCCCCTCCCCACCCACCCATTCCCCCCAAAGTCAACCCCACCTGTTGTCCATGTCCATGGTTCCTTTATACTAGGTTCTTGTCTAAACTGCTCCCCTTCCTTGCCTCTGCCTCCCCCCTCCCCCCAACCCCCTTTCCCCTGACCACTGAAGGCCTATTCACTGTATTCATATATTTGGTTCTGTTTTGCTTGTTGTTAGTTTTGTTCATTATTGTCCTGTAATGGGTGAGATCATATGGTATTTGTCCTTTACTGACTGGCTTATTTCACTAAGCATAATACTCTCCAGTTCCATCCATGTTATTGCAAAGGGGAGAAGTTCCTTCTTTCTTTCTGCTGTATAGAATTCCATTGTGTAAATGCACCAAAGTGTTTTGATCCAATCATCCACTGATGGGCACTTAGGCTGTTTCCAGCACTTGGCTATTGTAAATAGTGCTGCTATGAACATAGGTGTACATAGGTTCTTCTGAATTGGTGTTTCAGGATTCTTTGGGTATAGTCCAAGTAGTGGAATCGCTGGATCAAAAGGCAGTTTACACGATTATTTTTAAAAAGTCACTATTAAATTCATTTTTTAAAGATTTTATTTATTTATTTTTAGAGAGGGGTGGGAAAGGGAGGGAGAAAGAGAAGAAGAGAAGTATCAGTGTGTGGTTGCCTCTTGCACATCCCCAGCTGGGGACCTGGCTCTCAACCCAGGCTTGTGCCCTGACTGGAACTCAAATCAGCCATCCTTTGGTTCACAGGCACCCACTCAGTCTACTGAGTCACACCAGCCAGGGCTCTACACTGTCTTTTGTGGAGCACAGTGGGTGGCTTGGCTGAGGGCAAGCTGGCTGGAGACTGGCCTCCCATGTCAAGAAGAGCATGGGCTGATCTGCTGGCTTGGCATTCAGGTTCACTTGGTGCCTGTTTTTCTCTCTTGTCTTTCTTTCTGTGACCTTTATTGGAGACAATTAGGTTGTGTCTATTCTCCAGGCAGCCTCAAAAAACATTCCTCTCCTGCAAAACTGAGGATGATACCCTGAGATATGGTGACTTAGCAAAAGCTCTTTTTCCCTCACTGGTACCAGTAGTCAAGGTGACCTCTGTGGTCCACTAGTGTATTTCACCCAACACTTTCCTTTAAACTTAAGGAGGAACTGAGGCATGCATCTTTGCAGAAGGGATATTTGAGCTGGTCTTGAAGGACATGGAGCAAATTTTCAAAAAAGGTGGGGTGTGAGATTTAGGCAGAAAGAAGTATGTGAGCTAAGCAAAAGTGTCATGTTGGACCATTCAGTGGACCTGGAATATAATAAAGAAGAGATGTGTGTGTGTGTGTGCGTGTGCATGTGTTGGGGGGTGATAAGGCTTCAGGGAGAATGTGAGGTAGATCATGGCATGCTTTTTATTTTTTATTTTATTTTAAAAATAAATTTGACTTTTTTTTTCAGATTTTTAAAATTTATTATTATTCTTAGAGGGGAAGGGAGAGAGGCAAAGAGGGAGAGAGACATCCATGTATGGTTGCCTTTCACCTGCCTCCAGCTATGGGCCTGGCTGGAAACCTGGCTTGCAACCTGGTTACATGCCCTGGCTGGGAATCGAACCAGCAACCTTTGGGTTCACACTTTTTAATTTATTTTATTTTATTTTTTAAGATTTTATTTCATTATTTTTAGGAAGAGGGGAAGGGAGAGAGGCAGAGAGGAAGAGAGACATCAATGTATGGTTGCTTTTCACCTGCCTCCAGTCACAGATCTGACTGGAGACCTGGCTTGCAACCTGGTTATGTGCCCTGGCTGGGGAATAGAACCTGCGACCTTTGGGTTCACAGGCCGGCACCTTACCCACTGTGCTACCAGCCAGGGCTACTTTTTTATTTTTTAAATGACAGACATTGCATGTTCATTTCAGACAGGTGGTCTGGATTTTATCCTGAAGATAGCAAAATTTTAAGATTTTAAGAAACAAAGGAAGTACATGTGCATTCCTGAGGTTTTTGAAGGAGAGCTTGGGCAGTAGTGGGGAGTGTGGGTTGAAGAGGGTGAATGGAGGTAGAGTAACCAGTGAGGAGGAAAAGTATGGCACCACTGTTAGATGGGGACACCTAAGTGTTCTGTGGAGAGGCCGGGTTCCAGAGACACTTTGGAGACAGGTGATGGATGGGATCTGCTTAGAGATTAATGTGGACATTTGGAACAGGAGGAGCTGAAAAGGAATAACGTCATCAGTTTAGCTTGGCAGACCCAGTGGATCGTGGGTAAGTGACAAAAGCTGAGGGGAAGGGTGTGAGCACCGTGCACTGGAGATATCTCTGTGATATCCAGGTGGGGATATGAGATGGGAGTTTGGAATGGAGGTCAGAACTGGAGAAGCATGAAAGCTGAGGCTGAAGGCATAGAATAAGTCTCTAAAGTGTGTGTGTGAGAAACCCTTGGCCTTGCCCTAAGCCTTGGAAGATGTCTGTAGTTCTAGAGGCCATGAAGAAAAAAGGAGCCAGGGTAGGAGCTGGGGATGAGTGTTTTGATTAAGGCATCACTGGGACTATTTGACTCACTTCAGTGTCTGGTGGTGGGAGAAGGAGGCCCCATCTCAGGGGGAGCACACAGTTGACCTAGTCTGGGCTATCTGCTCAGAGGTGCTCACACCAGCGTTGCTTCTGGTCATAGAGAGCTTGTTTACATGGCCTTTGCGGGGACTCTTTTTCCTCTGCCCAGCCTCTCACTGCCAAGGGGAAACTCTGGAAAGTGGGGATCCTGACTTCTCCCCATCATTCTCCAGGAATCTCAGTGGGCTTTGCACATTGTAGGGCTGAGACCACGAGAACAGGGCTAAATGACAAAACAGAATGGTCAGCAGCATTGAACTTGGTCCGTTGCTTCTTCTTGAGTTTTGTTTTAAGGGAACTGACTGGTTTACTGGAACGGTTACAGTCTGCTCTCTAAGTTCTGAGTGGCATCAGGCTTGCTCCATCCATTGGTCCATCTATCCATTTGTATCAGACTTTTGCCAGTGTAATTACCTACTGAAGTTGAGCATTTTGAACATGGCATGGGAGGAGGGCCTCCCAGCACTTTTCGTGCATTACCTTACATTACAACTGGCCCCTGAGGTAGACCTTATTACCCTATTTTGCAGGTGAGGAATCAGATCATTTCCCTCGGGTCACACAAGTAAGTGGTAGAGGTGGGGTTCAGCCCCATGCCTAACTCAAAAGCCCCTGTGCTCTCAGTAGCTCGTGTTAAGGCCTCCCTAAGTAGAAAAGATTATATAATTTATTACCCAGACTGGAATGATTTTGTAAAAGTTTTATTGAGATATAATTTTCATACCGTGGAATTCTATCTATAGCACACAGTTGACTGGCTTTTAGTATATTTAGAGTTGGGCAGTCATCACCATAGTCTGATTTTAGAACATTTTCATCACCCTCAAAAGAAACTCAGTACCCATTAGCAGTCACTCCCCATTGCCATCACCACCCCAGCCCCAGGCAACCACTAATCTATTTTCTGTCGCTATAGATTTGCCTATTCTGAACAATTGATATAAATGGAATCATGATATGTGGTCTTTTAGTTGGCTTCTTTCACTTACTATAATACTTTGAGGGCTCATTCATGTTGTAGCATGTCTCATTACTTCATTCCTTTTTATGAATGATTAAATGATACTCCATTATATGAATATACCACATTATATTCATTATATTTATTCATATGTTGACAGACATTTGGGTTGTCTCCACTTTTTGCTAGTATGAATAATAATAATGCTCTTGCATTTGAATACAAGTTTTTGCATGGATATGTTTTTATTTTGGGGGTACAAGTCTCATATACATATACCTAGGAGTAGATTTGTTAGTTTATATGGCAACTTGTTTAATGTTTTGAGGAACTGCCAGACTTTTCCAAAGTGGCTGCACCATTTTACATTCTCACCAGCAGTATATAAGGGCTCCAGTTTCTCCACATCCTTACCAACACTTGTTATTCCAAACTGGGACACTTTTGAGAGTGAAGAGTGCAGCATTAATAATTATACCAAGACAACCGGTACTAACTGAAACATATTCTGAGTTTACTTAGATACCAAAAACTAGAAGATTCAATTCCTGATTTCAGGGAACTTTCTGGCCACATCATGAGTCAAAGCCTCAAAACCCACATACTTGAGTTAATTAAAGAATCAAGTAAAGGTAAATTATTAAGAAGAAAACAAAATACATTGTATTTCCCCCAGGAGATTTTTTTCCCTTTAAAAGAAAAGAACTGTATTACTTATCATTGTATTGTCAATGCCCCCAGGAGTATTTTAGTGTTTGACAGTCTCAGTAAGGATCTGTGGAATAAATGAATGAATGAGAGAATAAATGATACAAGCTCTCCTGGAGGAAATGTAAAAAAGTAGGATGAGTCAAATGGCAGGCATTTGTAAGTTTGGAGGAAGTATGAATCTTTTATAAAAGTTAATTTTTTTCTCAATGTTTAATAACATTAATGATAACTTAAAAGGGAAAAACTAAATAACCTACAATTAGAGGATCTTAAACTGGATTTTGTAAGTGTGAAGGGCTGACAAAAGGTAGAGGAAAGACCTTCCAAGCCTGGGAATTGCAGGAACAGGGAGTCTGGAACCAAAGTTCACCTTTGTGCGGAGTACCTCCTGTAGCAGCTTAACCATATTTGGGAATGAGAAGGTGTGGTACCTATCCTTAGGAATGTCCAGTCTTTGGGGGAAAACAGGTTTATTAGCAGGAAACAATAAGACTAGTTTAAAATAATCATTAACTGGTTGTGTGCCCTTGGGCAAGTCAGCCCCCTTCTCTGGGCCAGTTGATCCTTCTGACTTTCAGTTTCCCTGATCTCTAATGCTGTTACTACCACCCTGGTGAGCCGGGAGCTAGGAGTTGAAGGAAGGAACTGGATTTGGAGAAAGGACCAGGATGCCAGTGGTGGATGATAAGACCGTGGGGTGGGCTGGAGTGCTCCAGCTGAGATAAAATTGGGTAGGATGGCTGGGGCCTCTTGAAGGAGAACTTGAAAAGCCAGTCGGGTTGACTTTAAATTTGGCCTGATAAGCAGGTCCTTGGACTGGAGATGAAAGGAGTGTCCATGAGAGATTAATCTGATGGCCCTGTGCCATTGATCTGGATCTCCCTGGAAGTACTATGAAGACTGTGAGGCGCTCAGGGAGGCTTTTGCAATAGTAATGTGGACCCAGCCTTTCAAAAGCAGGGTTGAAACACCTCCCGCCAGTCTTGTGTTACATATGGATTCCATGAAATTTAATTTTCCTTATCCATAAGTAAGTTAAAGTAAATATAATTTTACTTGATGACCATTATGTAAAATTATTACATAATTTTACTGTAATATGGACCACAATCCTAAATGTGTATGTGTTTCTAAGGCAGAATATTAGACTTCAAACAAAGTTCAGGTTTGCAAAAGCCCATTTTAGGTTATGCTACCAGATTCCTCAGAGAGATACTTTCTTCTCTGTAAAGGGCTTGCTTTGGTGGCAAATTTGGAAAAATTAGCTAAAGGCCTACTGGAGGAACGGAAGAAATAAGATCTAAGTGAGCTTCAGCCAGTGGTTTTGTTGGGCCAGGTAACTGATTGGATATGTGAAACCAGAGAGAGGAAGAAATCCAAGATGGCACCAGAACTGAAAATCTGAGGACTCAGCAGAAAGATAGTACTATTCAGAAAAATGTGCAATTTTTTTTAAAGGTGGCAAGATGGTGATCTGCTCTGAGAACATTTGGAACAGGTGGCCTTGCTAGTGTCAGGGATGGACTAGCCAGGTTGATCATGGAGGAAGGATCTATTGGTCTTTCCCAATCCTGGAAGTTCTGCCCACTGGCCTGGTGTTTGGCACTTGGCCTGGTTTACTTTCTGTGTATCAACTACCAAAGATGTTTGCTGTAGGGTTGTAGTAGGTGCCCTGTATCAGACTAACGAAGTTCCCATCTATCCCTGCTTTGCTAAGAGTTTTTTTCTTATTATGAATGGCTGTTGAATTTTATCAAAATTCTTTTGGCATCTGTTGATATGATCATGATTTTCCCCCCTTTAATCTTCTGGTGTGATGAATTATATTAATTTTCCCCCCAAATTAATAAATAACCATGCATTTTTGATATAAGGTCAGCATAATCATAACATACGATCCTTCTTATATATTGCTGGAATCAGTTTGCTGATACCTTGCGTAGGGTTTTGCATTTATGTTCATAAGAGTAAATGGCTTCTCTTACTGTTCTTGTTGGGTTTGGAGGTCTAAGTTACACTAAAAATGGGTTGAGAAGTGAACCCTCTTTTTATGTTCTCTGAGTTTGTATAACATTGAAATTACTTCTTTCTTAAATGCTTGCTAGAACTCTCTGCCTGTTTGCTATTGAAGACTTTTCCATTATGTGGGTGCGAATAGAGAAAGGAACCCTTACTTGAGGAGTGAAAGTAGCTTAAACAGTAAGAAAAATGTACTATCTCATACATCACAGAAAGTCCAGAGGTAGGTGATTCCAAGATTGGTTAATTAAGCAGCAGCTCAACAACATCATCAGGGAGAGAAATTTGTTCTGATCTTTCAGAGATCGTTCATAGGCGTCAGCTCCTTTCCACATCATTGCAAGATGGTTGCAGCTGCTCCAGATATCACAGCACAGTGGTTGACACCGGGTTCTGCAGCCAAATCTGATTTCTGGCCACATGGCTGCATGATGTTGGGTCAATTACTTAACCTCTCTGTCAATATGTTTAATATTATATGGATTACCTTAAAAGTTTAATAGTATATGTATTAAATGAATTAGGTATTTTTACTCTTAACTTTTAGAACAATGCTTGGTACATAGTAAACATACTACAAATATTAGTGTATCTTACTCCATTCTCACATGAGGCATAAATGAATTTTTCTCTTGCACCCCATTTATTGGAGCCACTTAGCAGACTTACCTCCCACCTTATTGGCCGGAATATAGCAAGTGCCCATTACCAAACTAGCTGTGGAATTATCAGGATTTGGTTTGAGGTAATTTAGATTCAACCTCTCAGATAAGGGAGTGTTGGACCCCCCCTGAAACAAAACCACCTGATACCACAACAAAATCTGGGTTGTTTGCCAGGCAGAAGTTAGGGTGGTGATGGTGGGAGCTTCTTGGGTTACACAAATAGGGGACAGAGTAGGAGCCCCCTTTCCTTCTGGTTCTTCCTGGGATTCCTCGGAATGACCCCTTAGATTTGCTGAGCACTCCATGATTTACCTTGTGCCAGGGTTTTGTTTTTTTTTAAGATTTTATTCATTATCTTTAGAGAGAGGGGAAGGGAGAGAGGCAGAGAGGGAGAGAAACAGAGAGAAACATCAATGTATAGTTGCCTTTCACCTGCCTCCAGCTACAGAGCTGGCTGGAGACCTGGCTTGCAACCTCATTATGTTACCATGTGCTTTTTAACATGAGCATTATCTCCTCTGGTTTCAGAGCCAGTCTAAGCAGTTTTATTCCTTGTCCATGAATTCCCAGCCATCATTTCATGCCCCCCTCACAACCGCCAGATCCACATGCCTCCTCTGCTGTTGTTTACTTAATGTTTTTAAAGTTCAGTTTTTTATTAAGAAAATTTATTTTAAAAGGAAACCTGATAAAGTCCAAGGTTTGTTGTTTCTGGTGCCCACACATGCAACTTTAAAAAGAGCATAAATCTGTTTAAAATATTTATTTGGACATAGAACATGGGCTCTGGCACCTGACTGGGTTTAAATCACAGTCCTGCCAGTGAGCACCTGCAGCGGGCCCTGACCCGGGTGCCCGTGGCGTTCACCCTTCCAGAGCCCACCAGCCCCACTTACAAGCGCCAGCACTGTGATTTTGCCAGATGGCTTGTCCGGGCTACCCAAGTCCATTGTGCTCTCCCACAGGAAAGCTGGACGTTCTGGCTAATTAACTGCAGGCCCCTTCCTCCATCCCCAGCAGCCCTCAACCACTGGCCGTTGGAATGGTGGCTAGGTGCCCCTGCTCCCGCATCCCCAGGGTGCAGTTACAGGCATGCGCTTTTCACGGCCTCCCCCCGTTCCTACTCAGGACTGAGCTCTACTTGCCCACAGTGGTAACTTTCTCAACAATGTGCTCTTTACTGGCTTCCTTCCCTTCCTCTCATTTCCCCACTCTCGGGTGCTTCCTGGAATCAACTCCTAGGTCAATTACTTCACTTGAATTTTTGTCTCGACACTGCTTCTGGGGAGACCCAACTGAGGCAGCCACTTGCTAGGGGCCTGGCGTTGGGCAGAGCCTAACTTCCTTGTGTCTGTGTGTCCATTTGTAATAGAAGGGTAATAGTAGTACTTTTAACCTCGTCCGGCAAATTGGTTAAGCTCTCAGTGCCTGGCTAAGAGAAGGGACTTAGCAAGTGTAATCTATTGTAATTGCTACCTGAAGCTCTCTGGTGTGCTGCCATGGGTAGTTGCCCCACGGTTGGGACACACCACCCCCTGTGTAAACTTTCTCTGAGTGCCCCCTTCCTGCTTCTCCCTCCTGATGCCCCACTTATTCTCGGAGCACCTACAGCCCCACTTCTTTCATCAGAGGTTTTTTTGTGGAATTCAGGTGACCAGCCCCACCAACCCCTATTACCCCCAATGCAGCCCACCCTTCCTGTCACACATAAACCCTCTGCCTACCTCAGGTGGGTGTTGCAAGTAAAAGCCTACTATCTTAATGACATCTCAGGATTTCTCCATGATGCGGGATCATCACAGTCATCCACGTCAGGCTAGAAGTTCTTAAAATAGAGGCCTCTCACCTGACTGGTGTCCAGCATCCTAAAGCCTGCGGGAGGCTTGGGAGCTCCTTATACTGAGCACTTACTGTGAGCCTGGTGTGGTGGTAGGTGCTTTTCTCAAATGGATCCTTGCAACCACTCTAAGATAAGGGCTGCTGCTGTCCCCATTTTACAGATGAGAAGCCCAGGACAGAGAAGTTAAGTAACTTACCCAAGATCACACAGGCGGTAAATGGCAGAGTCAGGCATCAACCTAACTCCAGAGCTCACTTAAGCATGTTGCTAAACCCGATGCCAAGGCTGTCTTGTGTCCAGAATGACAAATGCTGGCGTCCTGCTTCCCAACTGAGAGCCCAGAGACGGAACTCTGTTTGCTTTAGGTGTTTACTTTAGGAAGTCACCCATCCACACCTGTAGCCCGGAGGCTCACCTCACCCATAGCTGTGAAACAGGAATCTTGAAATAATAGTATAGGAAAGCCTCATGTATTCAGAATCCAGGCAGCCGGAAAGAGGGAGAAAAAGCAAATGTGTAAATATATAGGTTGTGTTCTTATTTTATGAAAGAAGGAGACGTGACAGGTTCAGGCTGGTACCTGAGGTTTCTTTTCACAAACAACTTATTCTCTAGAGATTACAAACTGTTCCCCACCCCTCACATCCAGTCCATAGAGCATTACGTTTGCCTTGGAAACAAAGGGAAATATGGCAACACTCATTCCCACGGTGCGGATAAAGGCTGGAGCCAAGCAGCACCTCCTGGCTTTGGAAGACACCCCTCCCAACTGCTCCCTTACCATCAATCAGTTGTCACTTATAGTGTGACTCATGCTGGTGTTTTTCTCACATCCAGTTTGCTTCATTCATTCATTCGTTCGTTCATTCATTCCAACAACACTTTGAATACATATTATGAACCAGGCACCATTCAGTTTTGGTGGGATAGTGAGGGAGTGGGCAAACTATAAACAGAATGCATGAGTAAAACACATTGTATGTTAGTGATTAGTGGTAAGCAGAAAGGTAAACTATTCAAAAGGCCAAGGAAGAATCAGGGTTGGAGCAAGGTGACCAGGAGAGAATCTCCAAGGAGTGAGACTTGCTTTAAAACAGATAGGAAATGAAGCAGTGGTCATGTGGATATCCAGAGCAGAGCATTCCAGGCAGGTGGAACAGCAAGTGCAAAAGGAACATGTACACCTGGTATATTCCAGGAACAACCAGGCGACTGCTGTGGCCAGGGCAGAGCAAGTGAGAGGGAATAGTAAGAAGTGGGGGTGGGAGGTGCAGATCACACAGGATCTGTGGGCACCATGAGGACTTCTGCATTCACTGTGAGTGAAATGGAGAGCCACTGGAAGGGTGCTGTGTTGGGACTAGACTGGAGGGGGACAAGGGTGGATCGGGGATACCCATCAGGAGGCCACTACTATAATCCAGGTAAGGAATAATTCAACTTAGACCAGGGAGTCTAGATGGAAATAGAGAAAAGCAAAGGATTGGTGACACATTCAACCAGAAATGGGTAATGGGTTGGATGTGGGAAATCAGTAAAGACAAGGAAGAATTAAATTCGGACCAGGGAGGAAGCAGAAAAAGGAAAGGGAAGGAAAGGAAAAGAAGGGAAAGGGAAGGAAAGGGAAAGGAAGGAAGGAAAGAGAAAAGAAAAGAAGGTGAATTCTGGAGATAATTTTGAATGATAGACAAATGTGGGATTTGAGAGAGAGGAGTCAGGGATGACACCAAGTATTTTGTCTTGAGCAAGTGGAAGGATGGAGTTCCGGTTTTCTGATATGGGGAAGCCTGTGGGAGGAACAGGTTTGCTGGGAGGAAAGAGTAGGATCTCAATTTTGGAGAAGTTGAGTTTAAAGGGGGGCCTATTGGACATCCATGTGGGGTTGCCTCCTGTGTGAAACAAAATTAGAAAATTGGTCATTGCACATGCTAGCTCTGATTTGGTTGGTCTGCCTGGAGTGCTATGTCAAGATTTCCAAGGCCCACCCAGGCTTAGGGGGAGAAAGTTTCCTGATCAGTAGTGAAGCCTGCCCTGGCAGACATGGCTCAGTTGGTTGGGCATCATCCTGCAAAACAAAATGTCACCAGTTTGATTTCCTCTCAGGGCACACGCCTGGGTCGCAGGCCTGGTCCCCAGCTGCGGCGAGTGCAAGAGGCGTTTCTGTCCTACATCAATGTTGTCTCCCTCTCTTTCTCCCTCCCTTCCTCTCTCTCTAAAAATAAGTAAATAAAATCTTAAACAAACAAACGAAAAAGACACAGTGAAGCCTGTTTTGGGAGCTGGATAGACAACTAATGGTAACTCTTGCATGTAAGACATTTCATTGGGAAGAAAAATGCGAAAAATTCAACTTACTCCATGTATTTTTGTCTTACTCTTTAACGTTTCTTAGTATGTCCTATAATGTACATAATTTATTAGAGGAGCAGGGTTGGATGTAGTTCATAAGTTAAGTACTCTAAATATATTGGAAGAGTGTGCTCAAACTGTTTTTATGGAGGAATGATGAGCAAAAACTTCTGACAATTACTGACGAATACTGTACAAGTATAGCAGACGCTTAAAACAATAATCTGGAATACTGGAAGCCCCAAAATGTCTCCTGGTCATTGAAGAACAAGTAAAATTATGTTTGGCTTGGTTTAATTCTTGATTTTTCCACTATAAAATATACATTTAGATACATCATGACCTATGGAATATTTCTACCAAAAATATTTAATCCTCATCAAATCAGGAGAAAACAATCAGACAAATACAGATTGAAGCACGCTGTATAAAACAGTTGACTTTCAAAAATATCAATATTATCAAGGACTTTTTTTTTCAAAGGCCAGCAATTATTTTAGAAAGGAGATTAAGGAGTTAGGGTAACAATGCAAACAAGATCCTTGATTGGATCTTGGGTTGAGAAGGAAAAAGCTATAAAGGGATATTATTGGAACAGTTGAGGAGCTTTATATATGGATTATTTATGGGTTGTATTAGAGTAAATTTTCTAATTGTTTTACGGTTCTGTGGGGAACTGTCTCATTCTAAGGAGACATAGGCTGAAATATGAATTTAAGTGAAGGTATATATGATTCAGTGGATTGAATATTGGCCTACAAACCAAAAGGTTGCCTGTTTGATTCCCGGTCAGGGCACATGCTTGGGTTGTCAGCCAGTTGGGGTGTGCGCGAGGCAAGTAATCAAGATATCTCTCGCACATTGATGTTTCTCTCCCTGTCTCTCCCCCCTCTAAAGAAAGAAGGAAAGAAAGAGAGAGAGAGAGAGAAGGAAGAAGGATGGAAGTCGAGCTATATGGAAGTCTGACAACTAAGATTTAAAGAAGCCACATTCATCCAGACAGGTAGGAGAGAAGGAGTCTTGGAGATGGGGTGGAAAGGCAGTATTGCACAGAGGAGGAGGCAGCAGTCACAGAACAGTCCCACATTCACGTATGGTGGGTAAAAATCAGAAGAGATACCTTGGAAGCAAGCAGTTCCAGCCCCAGTCAGATCACACAGCCCAGGGTTCCAGCACTGGATAAAAACCCCCATTACCTCTGGCTATAAAAACCAGTGGAAGTTGGGGTGGTGGAAGAAGCTGCCAGGTTTTCACCTCATAAAAGGCTTGTACGGGCTTAGAAAATGTACTTGAATCCCACAGCAGCAGCTGGAAGGGTGCTAATCACATACGGGAGATGGGTGAGGTGACTGGAAGCAGGCCAAGTAACAAGCAGACCTCTAGAAGCCAGGCAGCAGCATTGTCCCCTCTCTGAGCCCCTGCCCTTAACACACACACAGAGCCACAAAGAAATGATGTGGGTGGCAACTACCTAAGGCTCTGCCCCACAAAACTTACAGGTGCCATTTCTACATAGGCCACATTACTAAGACTAAGACAGAGTAAAAGCAGCCCTGCCTAATACACAGAAACACAGGGAGGCCATCAAATTGAGGAGGCAAACAAATATGCCTCAAATGAAAGAAAGAACAAAATCCCAGAAATAGAATTAAATGAAGTGGAGATAACCAACCTATCAGATGCAGAGTTCAAAACACTGGTGATAAGGATGCTTGGAGAACTCATTGAGTACGCAAAAAAATAAAGGAAGATGTGAAGGTTACACAAAGTGAAATAAAGAAAAATATACAGGGACCCAACAGTGAAGGGAAGGAAGCCAGGATTCAAATCAATGATTTGGAACAAAAGGAAGAAATAAACGATCAACCAGAACAGAAAGAAGAAATAAGAATTGGAAAAAAAAAAAAAAGAGGAGAGGCTTAGGAACCTCAAGGATACCTTTAACCATACCAACATCTGAATCATAGGGGTGCCAGAACGAGAAGACGTAGATCAAGAAATTGAAAACTTATTTGAAAACAAAATGAAAGAAAACTTCCCTAATTTGGTGAAGGAAATAGTTGTACAAGTCCAGGAGGCACAGAGAGTCCCAAATAAGCTGGATCCAAAGAGGACCACACCAAGACACTTCATAAGTAAATGCCAAAGATTAAAGACAAAGACAGAATCTTAAAAGCAGCCAGAGAAAAGACGAGAGCTACCTATCAAGGATTCCCACAAGACTATCAGGTGATTTCTCAATGGAAGCTTTGCAGCAAGAAGGGGCTGGCAAGAAGTATTCAAAGAGATGAAAAATGAAGGCCCTACACTTTAAGATTACTCAATTCAGTACAGCCATCATTTAGAATGGAAGGGCAGATAAAGTGCTTGCTTTCCAGACAAGGTAAAGCTAAAGGAGTTCGTCATCACCATGCCATTATTACATGAAATGTTAAAGGGACTTATTTAAGAAAAAGAAGATCAAAACTATGAGTATTAAAATGATAACAAACTCACAACTATCACCAACTGAATCCAAAAACAAACAAACAAACAAAAAAACTAAGCAAATAACTAGAACATGTACAGAATCATAGATATGGAGATCATCTGGAGCATTATCAGCTGGCAGGGGGAAGGGGAAGAAGGGTGGGAAAGGTACAGGGATTAAGAAGCATAATTGCTAGATACAAAATAGATAAGGGAATGTTAAGAATAGTATGGGAAATGAAAAACCTAAAGAACTTATTGCATGACCCATGGACATGAACTAAGTGGGGAGGGGATTGCTTGAGGGAAGGTGGAGGGGGGCAAAGGGGCAAAAATTGGGACAACTGTAATAGCATAATCAATAAAATATGTTTTAAAAAATTGTTATCGTATGCACTCTTGACATTGCAGATTTTGGGAGCCTCATCACAGACTTAAAGACTGAAAAGTCTTGCCCTGACTGACGTGACTCAGTGGGTGGGGCATCATCCCAAAACTGAAAGGATGTTGGTTTGATTCCTGGTCAGGGCACCTGCCTGGGTTGCAGATCAAGTCTGCTCTCACCCCCAACCCTGCCCTGGTGGCATGAGGGAGACAACCAATTGTTTCTCTCTCACATGGATATTTCTGATCTCTTTCTCTCCCTTCCTTTTCCTCTCTCTAAAAATAAATAAATAAATAAAATATTTTAACAGAAAAGAACAAAAAGCCCTGAAGCAGGGCCCAGAAATCTTTTATTTTCAACGAGATCCATGATACAAGTACTTCCTACATTTTCTTATAGTAATTGTATAATTTTAGGATGGGGGAAGCATGATTCGAAGGCAGAAGTCATTAAAGAAAATATTAGTAAATAAGGCTACATAAAAATAAAAATATTCTCTCTGTTAAAAAAAAAAAACTCTAGGCCCTGGCCAGGTAGCCCAGTTGGTTGAAGCATTGTCTACTTCTGCTAAGGGTGGGGGTTTGATCCCCAGTCAGGGCACACATGAGAGTCAACCAATGAATGCATAAATAAGAGGAACAATAAATTGATGTTTTTCTCTCTCTCAAATCGATTAATAATGTATAACTCTTCCCAGAGCCAAAAACAAAAGACAAACAGTAAACATAAAAAAAAATTGTATGATATATGTGACAAAGAAATATATATTAAAAAGGTATCCTTAAAATGTAACACATGCTCTGACTGGCATGGCTGGTAGGCTGAGCATCACCCTGCAAAACGAAAGGTCACCCCTTCTATTCCAGGTCAAGGCACATTTCCTGGGTTGTGGGAGCATGCAGGAGGCAACTGGATGGATGTTTATCTCCATCCCTTTTTTCTTTCCCTTCCCCTCTTTAAATAATTAATTAATTAATAATATTTAAAAATTAAAAAAAAAGTAATGAGGCCCTGGCTGGTGGCACAGTGGATAAGGTGCCAGCCTGAGAACCCAAAGGTTGCTGGTTCGATTCCCAGCCAGGATACATAACCAGGTTGCAAGCCAAGTCTCCAGACAGATCCGTAGCTGGAGGCAGGTGAAAGGCAAACCACACATTGATGTCTGTCTTCCTCTCTGCCTCTCTCCCTTCCCCTCTCTAAAACTAATAAATTTTAAAAAACTTTTAAAAATGTAATAAGCATTTATACATCAATAAGAATAACAAACATCTCTATAAAAAGAATGGGCAAAGGGTACGAATAGATAATTATCTTCATAAGGAAAGTAAATGTCTAATGAAATTCCAAAATATTATCACTAGTAAACTACTTTTTGTCTCACCAGTTTTCTTTCTCCATAAAGAAAATCTGGGGTATCTATATGATGAAATACTGTTTCAGCCACACAGACACACACAAAAAGGAAATCTCACTATTTCCAACAATCCAAATGAACTTTGAAGGCATTAATGCTAAGTGAAGTAAGTCAGAGAAAGACAGATACTGTATGATCTCACTTATATGTGTAATCTAAAAATACATACTGAGAGAAACAGAAAACATATTGGTGGTTGTCAGAGGTGGGAACTGGAAAAGGACAAAATGGGTGAAGGCGGTAAAAGATAAAAACTTCCAGTTGTAAGATAAATAAATCCTGGGAATATAAGACACAACATGGTGGTGATATTTAATGGTTTTGTATTATGTACTTGAAAGTTGCTAAAAGAGGTCTTAAAAATTCTTATCACAAGAAAAAATTGTAATTATGTAACAGATGTTAACTAAACTTATTGTGGTAATCATTTTGCAATATATACACATATTAAATCATGTTGTATACCTTAAAGTAATTGATATATATAACAATTATATCTCAATAAAACTGGAAAAAAGTTTGAACAATAAGGGTGATGTATTTTTTCATTGAAGATAAAAAATAACCTTACAACCTGAATGGTCCTACTCAGTAATTCTGAAAGTAAAGAAATACCTTCCTTCAGGACAGATCTCAGTTTCTGGTTACGTACTTATTTCAAAAGCTACATATTTTAGTTCTCCTGTACCCTGAAAACCTCTTACACTTCTACATCTTTATTTCCCCATAACTTTGTATCTATTCTCTATAATTTTATTTTATTACCTATAATTTAAAATATGTTGTTCTCTTTAATGAAATTGTGCAATGTTATGATTAATTAATAAAAAATTCATGCTTGTATTTTGGAATATAGGAGTGAAGAATTTACAAGATTAGATAAGATACATGGCACATATGCTGGGACAAGAGCTCTTGAATTTAAAACAAATATATATATATTTATTTATTTACTAATAAACTACTTTTCATCTTTCCAGTTGACAAGAGAGGTTTTTTTGTTTTTCCTTTAATGTAGCTATCTAATGTTTGTTCATTAGATTGGTTCAGCCTCAGCAGGGAAATTATAATGAAACTTATGGGAGGGAGTTTGGAGGGGATGGGTGAAAGGGATTAAGAAGTACAAATGGCCAAATGATAAAAATCATCACAGGGACATAAAGTACAGCACAGGGAATATAGTCAATAATATTGTAATGACCATGTATGGTGTCAGATGGGTAATACAGACTTATGGAGGTGTAGTTATATAAACGTCTAACCACTGTGCCCTATGCCTGAAATTAATGAAATATAGTATGCCAACGATAACTGAAAAGTAAATTTTAAAAATATCAAAAAATACCTTAGTTTGACTATTTCATACTTTGGATTGAGAAATTCTACTTCTAGAAATTCATTTCTAGAAATAATCATAAGTGCACACAAAAATATTTCACAGTATTGTTTCCTACAGTAAAGAACTAGAAACGACTTAAATTTTCCAACAGTACATGTTTGATAAAATGCCTTATTTTTAATGGCATACTATGTATGGAAAAGTGCTAACAGTATAATTTTTCATAAATTGGGGAAAAAAGCTCACAAAACAGTTTCTGATGTTCTCATTTTAAAATACAACTATTATAGAAAAAGAAACATTGGCATTTTAAAGGGTTATCTCTGGATGCTCAAATTGCAAGTAATTATTATTTTCCTTTGTGTGTGGCTTATCTGTATTTTCAGTTTTCCACAATGCAAATGAATGTTTATATGATATTATAACTACAATAACATTTATTATATAAAAAAGAACAATTCATTGAGAAAATATTTCCAATAGAATTTGCCTCTTCTATACAATGTTATTTCTCCAGTAACTCATTTCCTTAGTGCCCTTTCCCTCAGGAGAATCTCTGGAAAGGCAGGAATTCCCCAAAGCCTCCTCTCACTGGGAGCATTACTGGAGGCCTGTGGTCTGCCTCTTGGCAGTGTGGAATCCAGCTTTGGGGGAACTACAAAGTAACCCAAAGTTTGGGAGGTAGAAGAAATGGCAGTTGGAAGATTTTATAGAGTCTGAGCAAGAAACTCAGATCTACTTTCTCCGCCCACGTTTTCCCCAAACAGAAGCTAAGGCCGACTTTTCAGGGCTTGTCCAAGGCCACACTGCAGACTTAATGACAAGGTGAAGCCTTGAGTCCATGGCCTTTCCGCCCAGTTGTATTTCTGTAATGTGCTGATTTCGACCAGGCCTTCTTACACTTGAATGTGCACAAGAATCAGCTGGCCACTTGTTGAAATAAATGCAGAGTTTGATCCTGCAGGTCAGGCAGAGGCCTAAGAGTCTGAATTTCTAACCAGCGGGCTTTGGGATCACTGCAGCAAATGTAGAAACAGGTTGCTAATGCTGTAGGGCAGGTTCTGGGCACAATCCTACCTCTGCCGCAGACTAATGATTGTTAGCGTGCTTCAGTTTCCTTATCTGCAAAATAAGTATAATATCTAAGTCATTGTGTTTTTGTGAGGATTTAATGTTACTGCACGTTGAGTGCTTAGACCAGTGTTCGCTAAGAACTATTTTGTTAGTTTTTATATACCCTAGATCAAGCAGCGGGTGATGTAGGGTTTGACCAATGAATGAATAACCTTTGGAGAAAAGTCCTTTCCTGGGCGGCCAATGTCAGACCAGCAAGTTGGGAAGGCTTCCTGACAGGGAAGGGGACCATTTCCCAAAAAACTGTCTCCACAGGGTGGTCGGAAGGGCGCCGGGCGACCGGAAGCCGGCAGGCCCGCGCTCGGCGACCAATGCGGCCCCTGGGGTGGAGGGGGTGGGGCACCCGCCAGCCCTTTCCGTCTGAGGCGCCGGCGGCCCCGCCCCTTGGAACATGTGACGCCAAGAGCATTCCACGGTTGCTATATCGTCGCGAGGGGCGGGGCGCCTGTCAGGGAAGCAGCGCGCGCTGGCGCAGGCGGGCCGGGGTTCCACCGCGCAGTGCCAGCAGGAGCACCAGACTCGCACCCCGCTCTTTCCGGCTCGCCGCCTGCGTTCTGGCTCGCGAGCCCACACTCCGGTCCTTCCCCGTGCGCTGCCCAAGTATGGAGCTGCTGTGCTGCGAGAGCACCCGGCACGCGCCTCGGGCCGGGCCGGACCCGCGGCTGCTGGGGGACCAGCGAGTCCTGCAGAGTTTGCTCCGCCTGGAGGAGCGCTACGTGCCCCGCGCCTCTTACTTCCAGTGCGTCCAGAGGGAGATCAAGCCTCACATGCGGAAGATGCTGGCGTACTGGATGTTGGAGGTACAGCCCGGACTTGTCTCCCCTCCCCCGCCGGCCTTGCGTCTTCGGCTCTGGAGCTACCGGGGCCGCCCTGTTGGGACACCCCGGGCTCAACAACAATCAGCAAGATGCTTCAGTGGCCCGGACCTCTAGGCCTGCCCTTTTACTAGGCACCCTAGCCGGCTGCCTCCGTGGTGTCCCTTTTTCTCTCCCTTCCCCAACCCCGACTTTGACTGCCAGTGGTTTGGCACCCTAACTAATCCTCTCTTCCGGCCAGGAAAGCGGGACAGGGTCCACCTTCTCCTCTCCGGCTTCTCTGGCGTCTACTGCTTCCCTTCCCCGCCCCGTCTTAGGAGAGCGCGCCTGGAAAACCATGGGCTCGGCTGCCCCCGCCCCGAGCCGGTTCCTGTGTCTGTCGCGGGGTTCTGGCGGGGATAGGCGGTGGGGGTGGCGCGCGGGGTGGCGCGCGCGCTGTTCCGGCAGTCAGGGAAATGAAAAGTGCGGGAGGCAGCAGCGGGAGTCTCCTCCCTCCCCCTTGGGTATTTGTGTAGGTGATGGTAATGGGGGTAAGGTTTTAGTTTTTTGACTACTGTGGGTGACTTGGCTCTCACCATGGGGGAGGGGAGTCTGTGTTGAGTCCTTAAGGAAACCTTTGGCTTAGCCCCTACCTCCGGGGGGCGGGGGCGGGAAGCAACACTGAGGAAGTAGAGGGGTCACCACCTTTGGGAAAGCGCATCCTCTGCCTTAGTCCTGGTCACTGTAAACACATTTTCCCCCTTTTCATTTTTGCTCCCCGTTCCACTTCAGCGACCCTCCTTTCACCTTTAGTGTTGCCTTCCCAAGCCCCTGCCCAGATGTGACTGTGTGTCCTCCCCCCAGGTGTGTGAGGAGCAGCGCTGTGAGGAGGAAGTATTCCCCCTGGCCATGAACTACCTGGATCGCTACCTGTCCTGCGTCCCCACCCCCAAGGCGCAGTTGCAGCTCCTGGGTGCGGTCTGCATGCTGCTGGCCTCCAAGTTGCGGGAGACTACTCCACTGACGATCGAAAAATTGTGCATCTACACCGACTACGCTGTCTCTCCCCGCCAGATGCGGGTGCGTTCATAACTCCTCCCACCCCCACCCAACACTTACCGCTTCCTCACGGAGGCAAAGGAAAAAGCTAAGACCTCAGACGCTCTCTACCCTCTGGGGAGGTCTCGGGGCCAAAGAGCCTTATATATTTGGATAAAAGATGGTGCAGAGCGGTATGGTTAGAGTAGTACCCCCTCCCCCAGCCCAGATTTAAGCTGCGGGCCGGAACTAACTCCGTTCTCCTGACCTCCAGGGGGTGCCACTCCTTGGTCTTTCCTTCAGATAGCAACAAGTCAAACTGCATGTCTACACTCACTAATACTTTGCCTCTGGGTTTACACAACCATCATGAGTTATTTATTGGCAGCCGAAGGACATGCCTGCACACCCCCACTGGAGTGGATGAGTGGAATGTGCTTTCATGTGGGGGAGGGGGGCTGCTTTGGGTGAGTCTTGATCCCAGTGTGGACTTTGTGATTGAAAAGCCTCCTAGAGCAGATTAAAGCCCAGCCCTGATTCCTCTAAGGAAGGGCCAAGGAGTTTCATTCATCCCACCTTATTTCCTTCCTCTTATATCCCAGAAGAGACAGCTCCTTCCTAATCCTCATTCTGAGGAACTTGAGCAGCTGCTTCAGTCCCGGAATCATCTCTCCCTTTCCTTTAGCCAAAGGCCAGGGCTGAGGGACTGACTGGGAGCTGAGCTGCAGCTGCTTCCGATGTGATAATGATGCCCCCTCCCCTGGCCCGCCCACTCTGACCAAGGTCTTTCATAACGCTGTGGGGAGCTGCTGTCGCTCCTGTGGTTTGGGAAGTGGCTCCCTGGGCCTCTTGCTGGGAACTTGGGGTGGGTTCTTCCGAGGCAGGGCAGGAAAGTCACCGGTTCTCTTCCCAAAGCCTGAAGAGGAGGTGGGGGAACTGCTTGGATCTGGAAGAGGTTATTTAGGATGTGCAGAGCAGCTCTTAGGGGCTCTGCAGGAGCGGGTGGGTGAGCCACCTTCCTCAACCTTGCTCTACACTGCCAAGTCTTCTCCTGACCCTGAGAGGAGTCTCTGGGCCCCATCTCCCTGGGAGGAGGGCAGCATGCAGGCTGCTGTGATTGGCTGGCCAGGAAGCCCGGGTACTGGGGCCCCCGACTGCTGCTTGTCCAGGAACAGGATTCCTCTTCCTGCCAAGTAGCTCTCAGAGATGGGAGTAGGAGGCCAGAGTTGGGGAGGCCACAGCTCTTTGTGATGAATCTGGTAGTTTTTGGCAAGTTTGAAGGTGGAGATGGTTTCCAGGGCTAGCAAAGCAAGATGATTTTGGAGGGGTTTGGGCTGGAAGGTAAAAGGGGACTTTTTTTGTGTGTGTGTGAAAAGATTGGGATGGTACGAGTGCCTCTGTGTGAGGGGTTTTTCAGAACAGCAAAAAGTTCTCTTCCCCATTCCCTCTGCCTGAGCTGGGGGTGGAGCATACAGATGGCTTCCCAGAAGGTCAGAGTTGTAAGGGACCTCAAGAGAACTTGAGTCCAAATCTTTGTGAAGCAGAGAAGGCTGAAGCCCACAGGAGGGAATGGTCCTGCCTCAGCCACACTGAAGCAGATGAGGAGAAGCTGGGTCTCCTGGCCAGCCCAGGTGGCCTTTTTTAAGGCTGAGGATATGATGGAAGCTGCCAGCCACAGCAGCTAATCCCTTGTAAGAGTTATGTTCTCTGCCAGACTGGGGCTGAGATTCTCTGGGGTTGCCTGGATACAATGTAGGGTGGCCACCTTCCCTCACGCAGGGGTACCCTATGCCTCCCCACAGGGTGAAATCCACTCCAAGTTGCCTTCCAGGCAGTAACATTCCTTTTGGTCACTTCTGAGTTAGGAGTTGGGCCACTGGAAAGAGCACCAGTAGAATGCTAGCTTTTCTGCCCAGCTTCTTCTGGTTCCAGGCCAGGCTGTTTTCTGTGGGGCCCTGTGAGAGGCTTGGGGCTGATTTGGGAGGATGGCACCTAGGCGGGGACCTGGAAGAGGCTGGGTGGGGCTGCCATTTCTGCCTCAGCAAGGGGTCAAACCCATGAGTTCCTTCCTGAGATAAAACAATGAAGAAATCCTCATGTGTGCAACACAGAAATGGAGCCAGGGCTGGGAACCCCGGATGAGTGGATTGGGGTGGAGCTCTCAGTGTCCCTCTGCAGCGTAGCAGGGTTATGCATACTTGGGTAGGTGGACATAGGATTTGGTCCCTCAGGGACATCCAGACCCATCCTATTTGGCTTGGCCTCCACCTCGGAGACTCAAAGGGCACTAGGCACTATGGGTTCCAGCTAAAGGGTGTGGAGTGTTGTGCTATATCTCAGGACCCACCCCTGATGTCCCACCAAGGGGATGTGGGCTGGGTTGGGCAACCTCCCCTTTGAGGAACCTCAGGCTAGTTCAGTCAGTGGCTCATGCTTACTCCTCTTTCTTCAAGAGGTTTAGGCTTGCCTGCGATGCAGAGCTAGGGGAGAGACTAGTGGTGATTTCCCTTTTACAAATCCTTGGAGCCTCAAGGTCATGGAGATGGTGGTATCTGGTATCTGTTGCTGCAGTCTTTTCTTTCAATCCTGGCTTGGAGAAATGCTCAGCGCTGGATGAAGTCAGGAGAAGGCATGTATTATTGGTCCCCCCAAAGATAACCAAGCAGGATTAAAAGACACTTCCATGTACAGCATGTAGTCTGGCGCCTAGTAAATGAAGATGCTTGAAGCAAATGTACCTGCTCTTCCCTGCCCTAGACTCCCAGTTCCACAGTGCTAGTTCCTAAACCCAGAAGCAGAACTGGGGTCTTGAGTCTTACCTTCAAGTTTGATTGGCTTTCTTCTGCTTGATTACCTTTGCTTCTTCAGCAACTGACCCCACCCTCTCTTCTCCAACTTCCAGGACTGGGAGGTGCTGGTCCTGGGGAAGCTCAAGTGGGACCTGGCTGCTGTGATTGCCCATGATTTCCTGGCTCTGATTCTGCACCGGCTCTCTCTACCCAGTGACCGACAGGCCTTGGTCAAAAAGCATGCTCAGACTTTTTTGGCCCTCTGTGCCACAGGTAACGTCTCTAGGAACATTTTTGCCAAATCAGGAGAATTAAGACTTTGGAGGTGCTTAGGAGATTCTGGTTCATGTGCCTTTCAGAATTTGTGAAGACTATATCCCTTAGAGCCCCTGTTTCAATCAGGAAACAATCAGAACACAGTCAGAGCTGTATGGGGTCTTAAGAGATCCCAGTATATACGTAGGTGGGGATTCTGAGGACTTGGAGAGAATCCAGGTCTCTTGACCCTAGTTTTGTTTCCACATCAGGGAGAATCATTCACTATGGTTTCAGACCAGGATCACGTAAGGACTACCCTGGACCTGACCTGCACAAATCTGCTGTTTACCCTGACCCTGTCTAGGAGACGTTTCCCACCTTTCTCCCTGGCTCACATTATACTACTCCTGGCATTTTCCAGTATGCCCCCTGCTGCCTGACATTTTCTGAGGAATAGGAAGTTCACCTTGCTGTTGGCCTTTTTCAAATCTTTTATTTTTAACTGATCTGAGAGAGAGAAAGGGGGAGAGATGGATTTGTTGTTCTACTTATTTATGCATTCACTGGTTGAGGCTTGTATGTGCCCTGACCCGGAATTGAACTGGCATCCTTGGCATACCCAGACAGTGCTCTAACCAACTGAGCCACATGGTCAGGGCTGGCTGTTGGTCTTGATGTTCTCTTTGCCTCATGGTTCCCTCTTTCCCTCTTTCCCAGATTACACCTTTGCCATGTATCCGCCATCCATGATCGCCACAGGCAGCATTGGGGCTGCAGTGCAAGGCCTGGGTGCCTGCTCCATAACGGGAGATGAGCTCACGGAGCTGCTAGCAGGAATCACAGGCACTGAAGTGGTGAGTGCTGGGCAGCTGGGAGGCAGCCTGTCACTTCATGAAGCACCGCTGTTCCCTGAGCCTCCAGCAGAGGGAGGTGTCCATTTCAATCTGATCCCCATTCCTGGTTTCATGTACCCTGCCCTTGGGGCTTCTGTGGCCTTTGATTTGCTTCTGTATGGAGAAGAGCAAGTGGTCTTGGATGGGTTGAGGACACCATCCAAGTCTTCGGTGCCTTTTCTGCCAAATGGTGTGGAGTGGGGGTGGGGGTTTGGTGTCAGATGCAAGGCTGCTCTCACACTCTCTTGCCACATCCTCTTGCCAGTTTCTGAGAATTGAAGGTTGATTCCTGGGGCTGGGTCGGGGCCTAACCTCCCCAGACTTCCCAGTGTACTGGGAGGTGTTTATCCCTGGCCCCTGCTGCCAGATGCTATGGTGCAGAGGGAAGTGGACCCTTAGCTCCAAAGGGACGTTCCCCAAACCCAGCAGTCCCTCCTCACTGTTCCCCTTTGTTCCTAGGACTGCCTTCGGGCCTGTCAGGAGCAGATTGAAGCTGCACTCAGGGAGAGCCTCCGGGAAGCCGCCCAGACCTCCCCCAGCCCAGCATCCAAAGCTCCCAGGGGCTCTAGCAGCCAGGGGCCCAGCCAGACCAGCACTCCCACAGATGTCACAGCCATCCATCTGTAGCCCCGGAGAGGCCCCCTCTAGTGGCCACTGATATGGCAGAGGCAGTGACACTGCAAGCCTCGCTCCCTGCCTGCAGGAATGTACAACGCCCTATCTGCCACGACCGAAGTCTGAGGGGGCTCCTTCCTACTTGCCTTCCCCCAAACAGAGGGGGCAGGTCCCATCTATGCCTGCAGTGTGCACTAAGGGGCCTGGCCAGCCACGTTCGGGTGGCTAGTCAGGCCCCTCTTGGCTGCCTCTGACCAGCTCAGCTTCTTCTTTGCTGGGAGTGGGTCAGGCAGGTTGGAGACAAAATTGAAGTAGGTAATATACATATACCAGCATTCCTTTTTGAGGCCCCCTTATCTCTGGGGCTGTCATATCTTCAACTGCCAAAATGCCCTGATGCCTTATAAAGGTGCTATACCTTCTAGTTACTCCATTTGGATTGGGGCCTTTCTGAAGAAATTTCCAATATTCTGAGGGGGAAGTCTGGACAGCTCCTCTCAACACACTTTGGAGAGCCCTGCGTAATCCATGCTCACAGCTGCTCCTTGAGGGAGAGGCCCGGGCCTCTATCATAGGCTCAAGAATCAACCAATTCCTCCTTGCTTTGCTTTCTGCTCAGCTTCTCCTATGTGATTGAGGGGAGTGGGGGCTCAGTGCTGAAGGAAGAGGTGGTTTTAATTTATTAATTGCATTGAATACAACTGTAAGAGGGTATGGTGGACCCACTTTCCCCACAAGTGGTAGTAACCCTGGTGGTTGCTGCATCCGTCCCCGTTACTACTGCCTAGAGGATCTTTGCAACCCAGGAGCTGCTATAGGTTGGGGAAGGGCCAGGCCCTCCTTTTGGTCCTCTGCGCATCCTTCAGCAGGGGATGAAGCAGGGATGACCCAGGGGTGACTGAGCACTCCCTGTCTGAAGAGAGGCAAGCCCTGTTGACACAGATCTTTCCTAAAGCCCAGGACCATCATGCTATTTTAATAAAGGTTCTGGAATAAAATTGTCCTTGGCTTCTTGGATCAGATGGTGTGGGTAAAAGCCCATTTTAAAAGTGCATGAGGTTCTCTGGAGAGCAGAAATCAATGGCTTCAAGCAGGATTCATCAAGCCTTTTCTGTAATGGGCCAAGCTGGTGAGCTACACTCTGCACATAGTTCCTACTTTATAATGGGACACATGCCTTCCTAAAAATCACTGTACTATGCAAAACTGCATAATAAAACCCACAGGACTTTAGTATGGGCTGAAGGCTCAACACTCCATGAAAGACCTGTTTTTTAAAAAAAGTTGCATTCCCAGCCAGGTTGCCAGCCAGGTCTGCAGCTGGAGGCAGGTGAAAGGCAACCATATGTTGATTTCTCTCCCTCTCTGCTTCTCTCTTCCCCTCTCTAAAAATAAATTTTAAAAAAAAGTTGCATAGTTTTTATACATTAGATGAAGAAACAAATTTGGGTTGGCCAAAAAGTTTTTTGTAAGATGGCTCTAGTAGTACTTAGTTGTCTTCAACTTCATATGAAAGTTGTTAAAACTGTATTGTGACAGCTGTTGTATTAGTGCATTAAAAAATACCACCGAACATCAAATTGGTGACTTTGTGCAGCCATTTTAATATTGGATATGGAAGGAAATAAGCATTTTCAGCCTATACTTTATTTCAAGAAAGGTAAATGCAACTATTTGCGCAATGTACAGAAAAGGTGCTGACTGGTCAAATGTATCAAAAGTGGTTTGTGAAGTTTTGTACTGGAGATTTCTTGCTGGATGATGCTCCACAGTTGGGTAGAGCTGACAACTCAAAAAACCCAAATCAATAAAGTTACTGGTGAAAATGAAAAAGGTGTCTCCTACTTTACTGAAAAACTAAATGGACTTTTTGGCCAACCCAATGCAATATAGTTCTTTATCTTCAAAAAGGCCTTAAGTTTGCTGGTGGAAGCCTAAGTCGGAAGGATGTGGAAGGCAGGTTGTAATACCAGATGTGGGTGTGACTCCAACCCACAGGCTGGAGATGCGTGCATTTTGAGTATTTGGCTTGGTTCAGCTGGGTGTGGTTGTCTGATTTCACATAGTGTTTCTCAGGGACAAAACTGCACATAAATGTGATTATGTGCTTTATCATGTTGTTCCCAAATATATTAATTGGGTTGGAAAAAGTCCACATTTTCCAAAGACAAGTTAAGGGTTACAGGATTGTACTGTTATTGCAGTGTGAAAGCAACCATAGAAAACCTGTAAAGATGGGACTACGTGTGGCCTCTGTATTTTCACTTTCCTCTAGGGGCTTTCTCCTCTAGCTCTTCCATCCATAGCTGAGACACTTATCTTTTGAACAACCTGGTAGCAGGCATTCTCCCATAGCAGCCCTTATTTGGGAAGGGTGGAGACTGTGCCCCCTAGGGGCTAACACTGGGTATGGCATGGAGAAATAAACCAGCAGCAGAATAAGGATGGGGGAGGAGGGTGATCCTGCATAACCCATAAGAATCACTCCTTGAGAGGAACAGGAATAGTAATCCCTGTCTCCAGATAAAAGAGGGAAAGCAGAAAGATTTTCACTAACCACATTAAAACACAGAAGCTCAATAAATACCCGCCTTTTTATCCACATCCCAGTGACAAGACACAACAGTCTGAGAAAAGTACTTCAAGAGCCAGAGGGCAGTGGGAATGCTGGGGTGTGGAATTCTCAAAGAGGTTCTGAGCTGAGCAGGAACAATGGCCCGGAATGGAAGAGGGAGCCACCCTGACCCTCCATCCTCCGTCAGGTACTGGGGTGTCACAGATGCCCACATACCCTCACTGCCCAAATTGGTCTTCAGCTGTAAAGGCTCAATGTCACCTTTAGTCACCAACAGGGACTCTGGTGTCTTCCCCCACCTCCCAGACCAGGATAAGTGACTTTCCTCAGTCCATGGTGATGGGAACATCTTCCACATCTCTGGGTACTGCACTCTGAAGCTCACGCCTGATCTCAAGGGACAGCTGTGGATGGGGCTGCAGCCGGAGCAGTTCCAGAAGGGCTTCTTTCTGCTCTGTGGCCAGGTCTGCCTTATAGCGCTGGACCAAAGTCAGGAGGCACTGGTGCCAGAGCACAGGCAGTTCACGCTTCTCAGTCCGGAACCTTAGGAAGTGGAAGACCAGGGCGTCCAGTACCCGGTAGGGCAGTGCATACTTCTTATCCAGCAGCAGGCGCAAGAAGATGCTGTTGGCACCGCTGTACTCCATCTCGGCAATTTTCAGCATGGCCGCACTGGCAGGAAGGTGGAGTGGGATTAGTGGTAGGGAAATGTTGGAGGAGAGGCTCTACTTCTCCCTCTCTCTGCTGGCCCCTACACTGTGGTATTCTTAAGAGAGCAGCTCAGGCCTTCTCACCTATGCTGTCTGGATCATCCTCCCTGCACTCCAGTTACCTCTACGCTACTTCATCACAAATCCCTACCTCTGGCTCAGACTGCTTATCAGTAGTCGGCTAGAACATATCCAAATACCTCTACATTTCCTCCCCCAGTCTCTTCTCTTCCCCTGTTCTTTCTTCATTCCCTCAACTATTTACTGAGCACCTACCATGTGTCAGGCTCTGCGACACTGTTCTTGTGGCATTTACAATCTGGCGGAGTAAATGGCTTCAATAAATCCAGGACTATGCTTAGCTCCTTCTCCACTCTGCCCCTCCCCACCCCCTTCCAAGTTCTAGTGATTCCACTGACTAGTCATCCTTCTTCCCCATCAACGAACGCTACCTGGAGTGCAGTACAGGGATGGAACATTTGGTGATGATGCTTCCCACAATGATGGCTTCCCGGAGGGTACAGGTGCCTGACTCACACAGTGGGATCAGGATCCCTGGGGAAGGTCAAAGGGACAGTCATTTTGAGCCCAAGGTGAGAAAAAGGAGGTACAGCAGGAAGCACCCCCATTCCCTACCACAGAGATAGCTTTCCTTCCAAGTCAAGCTTAATGCTTTCACCTGCAGGAGCTCCAGACCCCTCTCCCCTCAATTTTCCTAACTGCCTCCTGGGTTCTCACCTTTAAACCAGGCTCCGGGCTTGAACAAGGCCTTCTTAAGTGCCATGTAGAGGTGAAAATTCAGTCGTTTATATTCAGCAATGTCATCTCGTACCCGGGGGAGCAGGACAAGGTTGTAGAAGCGCTGGGCCATGCGTTCCTTCAGGTTAGAGGCGAAAATCCTAGTTTTTGTTATGGGGGAGTGGGTAGTAGGAGATTCCAGGTCACTTGATAGTCTAGAGCTGGCCCTTTAACTTTCACTGTAACTGGTGTATGCAGGAGATTTGAGGGGTATGTGGGAGTGTGAGCTGCACGCATTTAACACCCATGCCAGATAGGAGAGAACAGGAGAGGCTAAAAGCGGCAATTCATACAGGTGAACACAGAGAGCTAGTGCTCTCTTGAACCAATGATCACTCCGCTAGCTATTCACCTTCCTCTCCCAACCATGGGTCTTCTTTGCCCTTTGAGGGACCTGAGCACACTTGGGGAGCCACAGACTTCTGAGGCCCCATCTGATATACCAGGGTTGTAGCCCTGGGGTTATAAGCCTCTTCCCTAGAAACTCATCACAGGAGTTTCTCAATAGGGTCTTGGCCCTAAACATGAAATCAGGAAAAGCTGAAAAAGGATGTAAACAAGCACAAAAGAGAGCTCTGGGACCAAGTTAAAATGTAATGGCAAAGGGCAGGAAAGCCAGTATGTACTTTCCACGACCCCAGCCATCACCTAGAAACATAGGCCACTTTTAATTCCTATCTCCGCTACCTTGTGGCTTGGTACATGGCAGCAGCAGTCCAGGCCTCAGGCTCTGTAACATAGAGGATCTGCTCCCAGTTGGAGAGCGCAGGGATGACCTTAAATGCCTTGGGCAGCTTCCCACTGCGGTACTTAGATAACACCTGGGGATGAGGGAGGAAAACCATTACTGTTAACATTTTCTCATATACTGCTTGCCTGGTGCTTATCACACATTTACTCACTTAATCCTCACAACAACCATATAAGGAGATGCTATTAATCATCCTCATTTTCTTTTCTTTTCTTTTTTTTTAAGATTTTATTTCATTATTTCCAGAAAGAGGGGAAGGGAGAGAGGCAGAGAGGGAGAGAGACATCAATGTATGGTTGCGTTTCACCTGCCTCCAGCCACAGACCCGACCGGGTACCTGGCTTGGGAATCGAACCTGCGACCTTTGGGTTCGCAGGCCGGCACCTTAACCACTGTGCTACCAGCCAGGGCTCATCCTCATTTTCTACACAGGGAAACAGACCAGAGAATTAAGAAACTTATCCACAGCCCCCAAGTCTCAAAGTGGTGTAGCAGAACTTTGAACCTACACACTTTGACTTAAGACTGTTCTTGGCCACCAGGCCTTCTGTGTATGCAATGTGGGCATCCAAAATCTTAGAAGGGAACACACAGCCCCTGTGAGGGTATTCCAGCCCTTACCTCCCGCACGCCTCTGTAGACTTCCAGGACCCGGGGGTCCAGTTGGGGCACAGGGAAGCCTGTCACCTCGGACATGACTGTCTCAACTTCCGTCTGCTTCTCAGTCAGCTTCTCCATGATGATGTCAGCCAGGGTGCGCCTAAGGGTAAAGGGGTGCAGATGGAAAGGGAGGGAAGTGGGTGGGAGTGCAGTGGTCAAAACAGTCTAGGAAGCTGTAGACTCCACACACAGTCCCTTGTGAGCTCCAATAAACCTGTCATCTTGCTAGGATGTGTGACCTCAGTTCCCCTCTGGGCCTGACCATCTACCACAGGATTGCCGCAGAGCACAAATGACCTGAAGTCATTGAACTTGGGATGAAGCAGACAGTCACATAGAGGTTAAGAACCTAGACTCTGAAGTCAGTCTGCTTGGATTTAAATCCTGGCTTTCCCACTCCTGTATGGGTCATAACCTTTCCCATACTCTGGATGACCTTGGGCATGCTCTTTTTATCTCTCTATGCCTCAGTTTCTTCATCTATAAAACAGAGTAATAATAACTGTACCTACCTCATAAAGTTAACATCAGGATTAAGTGAATTATTGCATATATATAAACGTGCGATGAACATTGCCTATTTCAGATACATCCCTCACATGTTGGCACTGTGCTAAGGTCTCTTCAATCAAAGTCCTGGTCTGACCTCTCAAGGGTGATGGGCTCATCTCACTTATACACCAAGATTTCAAGTAGCTGGGTTCATTTAGAGAAAGACCAGAGTACCAACTTTCCACCATTTTAACTTATTAAAAATATATGGCAGTAGTCCTAAGATTAATATTTTTCTCTTGACTTTTTGGGGGAATGGGTGGGTGGGGAAGAGGACAGAGGGGAGCAAAAAGGGGATGGATATAATACAACAACAATAAAATTTTTAAAAAGGTAAAAAAATATTTTTCTCAGCCTCATTAAACAGTATTTTAAACATAATTTTTATTAAACATGATTCCAAATTCTCATTACACTGGGCTTGGTATAAGAATGGCTTCCTCAGAAGCTGCTAAAGGATATTTAAAATAGCTTCTGTTTTCTAAGGGTCTTCTCAAGGCCAGGCACTGAGCATAGGACTTCCCAGATGTTCCAGAGTCCACGCAACATTTATGTGAGGTGTTGTTCCCCTTTTTCAAAATGAGAACAGATACTCAGGTCTGTAACTCACCCACTGTCTCAGAGCTCTCAAATCAAGAGAAGGAGTCAAAGCCCAAGGTCCAGGTACTTAAGAGGAGATTATAACATGCCTTCAAACTAAACGGCCTCCAACTGCTGAGTTTATGTGGGTCTATATCTGCTTTCTGAAGGTGCCAGCTGTCACTTCCTAAGTGTGTCAGGAGTTCCTATTTCTAGTAGCTTTACTCTTCTAGTTATTGCAAGCTGGAAAACCATTCTGCCAAACTTGTCAGATAACATGTTAAAAAGGAGTTATAAGGCACTGAGAGGCTCTCTGGTGAGACAAGCACACAAGTGCAAGTACTACACACTTTGACATCTATTTCATTTGCTGGGATCAACCTGGGAAAGGAAGTCATTTCTTTAGTCTGTGCTCTCAAATAAACTACCACAGACCTTATTATTCAGCCTCCCCATCTTTTCATTTATTATTAGCAATGAGAGATGCATTAACCCAAAATAGCCTAAAGAAGCAAGAACAATGTCATGTTAATATCACAAGGTCAGAATAAACTGGTTGAGGGCCCTTATCTCAGCCTCCCCTCCTTGGGCAAAAAACCATATACTCAGGAATTTGACCACTGCATGTTTTGGATCTATCATTTATTATAGATGGGAATAAATTAATGATTCTAAATAGGGATGAGTTTGCACCCTAGGAAACATTTGTAAATGCCTGAGGCATTTTTGGTTATCACAACTGAGGGGAAGGTCATTACTGGTACCTAGTGGGTAGAGGTTGGGGATACTGCTAAACATCCTACCCTGCACAGGACTGCTTCCACAAAGACTTACCAGCTCAAAATGCTAACACTGCTAAGACTGAAAAACCGTAAATAAAAGGAAGCTTAGGGTATGAAAGAGATTTGGCTAAGGAAATTAAGCT
The DNA here is from genome assembly GCA_004026585.1 of Noctilio leporinus. NCBI lineage: Eukaryota > Metazoa > Chordata > Mammalia > Chiroptera > Noctilionidae > Noctilio > Noctilio leporinus. The sequence goes on from PVIW01000738.1 coordinate 124,399, forward strand.
TACTACTAGGAAATCTGAGCATGCTAAGAGCAAATGCAATAGGATACATCACCCTGGAAACATAAAAAGGTCGGGTAGCTATTTTCCCAGGTAATATGAGTAGCTCTAGGTGAACAGAGGGGAAGAAGCTATTTTAAGTCTGTGTCATTCTCACTCAGAATTGCCCTTTGAGGATGGGTCCATTATGCTAAGGTGGTTCCCTACAACCAGCAATGCTCAGGCCCTTCCCAAAGGTAGGAAATCAAAACTCTGCTTCCCTGCAGGAAGTTGCTACTGGGACCCACTGCCCCAAATTCCAGCTCTTCCAACCCTACCTGGCAGGAGGGTTTTTATTCATGAACATCTCAATGGCTCGCTCATCCTCAGGGTCTACGACCACCTCTGCATGGTGGTTCACCCCTGTCATTGTGGCAGCCTTCTCCAAGGTGGGCCACTCTTCATCCTCCTCATCTGATTCATCTTGCTGCACTCCTGGACCTGGAAGAGGGGAGATGAAAAGGATGAGAGAGGTAAGCAGTAGGTGAGTGATTTAGAGGTCAATTTTACCACCATAGGTAACATAAGCGTCATATGTGCTTATAAGAGACAGACGTACGCAGTGAAATAGCGGTGCACACACTATCTTCCTGTACCAGAGGCTTATGTTCTTGAAAAAGGTACATATATGAACCAAGGAAATAATGATGCCAACATATCATTGTTAACATCCTATACTCGGTCATGTAGCAGTAACTGTTCTAAACCCTCACAACTTCAAGAAATAGGTCCTATTCCGTTTTTTTTTTTTTTTTTTTTTTAAAGATTTTATTCATTATTTTCAGAGAGAAGAGCAGGGAGAGAGGAAGAAAGGGAGAGAAACATCAATGTATGGTTGTCTTTCACCTGTCTACAGCTGGGGACCTGGCTGGAGACCTGGCTTGCAACCTGGTTATGTGCCCTGACTGGGAATCGAACCAGCAACTCTTGGGTTCACAGGCTGGCGCCAATCCACTGAGCCGTGCCAACCAGGGCTAGGTCCTATTCTTATACTCAGTTTCAGATAGGAACATTAAAGCACAAAAGAAGTTAGGTAATTTGCCTATGACAGGTAGTCTGGATTCAGACTGTATATTCATCTGTATTCTACACACATGGTAGGGCTTGATTATATGCCAAATAAATGGTAGAGTCAGTAAATACTACAGGCACTTAGAAGGTAAATGCAGATAGGATGGTTAGGCTCTGTATAGGGCCCATGGGAACAGGCGGAATGTATTCCAAACCTGGGTTATAACACTGGCAAAGGGGTTTGGTTATAGGAGTGTCTGTTAGGCTGGAGCAAGAAATAAGGCTGAAATGGTAAAGAGAAGCCAGACTGTGGAAGGCTTTGAGGCCAGGCAGTGCAGTTCAGACTTCAATGGGCCAACTATTTGCATAACTGATTAGTAGAAGGCTACAAATGGTTGGGTATCTGGTAAGCGATGCAATACTCCAATCACAGAGCTACAATGCTGCGTATAAACAGGTTATTAAGAGGGAGTGTGTGATAAAGCTGGATGGTGGTGGTGATGGTGGTGGTGGGTGTGTGTACAGGTGTTTTGTTTCCACATGCTAACAACTTCCAAATCTGTACTTGTAAGTAGACATACCTTCACTCCAGACTGTAACTCCAACTGCTACCTATACAGCCACTCTTGCATGACCCACAGACACTTCTAACCTCACCTATCATCAACCAAATTCACCGTTTTCCTCTTAGGTCACTGTGTTCTACATCTAAGTCCATGGCACCTCCATCCACCCGATGGTAAGCTAAACCTGGGCAGGCCCACATCATCCCCTGCCCTCACCCTCAACACCCAATTAATTACCAAGTCCTATTCAATTCTACCTCACAGAATATCTTTCAAATCCTTCACAGCTGTCTTAACCCTGATCAGCAACTCTTCTTGCCTGAATTAGTTCAACAATCCCCTAACTAGTCTCCATACACTCCATCAGTTTTCCATTGTCTTTATGATAGCTTCAAATCCTGGGAACAGCCTCCAAGTCTTTTGCAGATTTGGCTTCTACATACCTCACCATCATCCTTTAATCCATTCATTCAACTTACCATATGTGAGTAGGCATTTAGTGTCTACTATGTTATGAGATGCTATTCTGGGTGCTGGGGATATATTAGTGAATATGAAAGCAAAACCTTTTACCCATCTAGAGCTTGTATTCTACTGGGGGAAGGCAGATCATGTCTTTTAACAACAGTTTAAAAGACAATGCTACAACAAAAGCAACTGGGCAGGGTAGAGATGTTGTGGAAACAGGAGTGGGGGGTGTTGCAGTTTTTAATGGAGCGGTCAGGAAAGGCCCCTCGAAGAAAGGTGAAGAATTGAGGGAGTATGCCTACTGGTGAATGAGGACAGAAGGAACAACCAGGGCAAAGACCCTAGCTTGCCATGTTTAAGCTTATTCAGGTGGAGTGAAAAGGGGAAAGGAAAAGTCAGACTGGTAATGGAAGCAGGTCATATAGACCTTTGCAAACCACTGTAATCCTCTAGCTGTTGAGATGAGAGTGGACTGTAGGGAATATGCAACATTAACAAGGAGGCTACTGCAATAATCAAGTGACAGAAAGAGATGGTGGTGGCCTGATGAGGATGGTGTTTGAAGGTGTTGAGAAGTGGCCTGACTCTGGATATATTTTGAAGATAGAGTCAAGAGGATTCCCCTCAAGATCAGATACAGAATGACAAAGAGAAGGCCAAGGTTTTAGTCTCAAGCAAATGGAAAGATATGCTATTAACTGAAATAAGGGAGATGTTGAAGGGGCAGGTTTGGTGAGGTCTATTTTAGGCATGTTAAATTTGAAATGTCTTAGACTTCAAACTGGAGATGCCACCAACTAGGCAACTGAAGAACTCAAGGCTAGAATATGAAGTTGGGAGCAGTCATCAAATAGATGGTATTTAAACCTCGGGATTGATGACAGCACCAGAGAAGTAAAGAGGTTCCAAGACTGAACGTTGTGGCACTTCATTAAAAGGTTGGGAATCAAAGGGGAGCCAGCAAGGACACTGAGATGTGACAAAGTAGAATTACAGGAATGTGATGTCTGAGAAGCCAGGTGAAGATACTAGCCAGGAGGCTACAGTTCAACTTTGTCAGGACATAGCAAAGAGATGTGAGATATGGATTATGGAGGTCAATGTGCCCTCCCTAATTAGAAAACGTTGACTATCTTCTACTTAGTTTCTCTTCCTCTTTGACCCGTAAACACTCCTGTTATTTCTGTTCACAGCACTCCCCACTAAGCCCAAAGGTCATGCAATCTGGAGAGCCAGACCCCCAAAATTAATGCCACTGTTATCAGAAGAAACTATACTTTACTGTGGATGTATTATTCTCCTTGTTTATTATCTACTCCTTCGGGGCTACACCGTAAAGTCCTGATGTCAGGTACATACCTACCTTGCTTACTTCTTTATCCAAACCTTTTAAACTTCTATCACAGTACAAATCACTAGCAGACATCCATAAGTACGTATAGAACAAACGGATAAATACTAGGAGAACTTAGTGGTGTGAGCAATCTTTTCCTCTTGGACTAACTTCAGGAGTACCTCTAGAAGACAGGGCCTAAAACAAGTGGTGGGAGTGGAGGGCTCTGACTCCCCTAGATCCACTCCAGGGCTGGGTCTCCCATTCCATTCTCTTTGTAAAGGAACACTACGCCCTCCCCCTGCCCCATTTTACTCCAAGCTATTCCCCTGACCAACACCTGCCCATCGTCACCTACTACTCGGCCCCATCCCCGCCACTCACCCAGCCGCGTGATGCGCTCCCGTGGCGCCGCCGGCCTGTCCCCAGTACCATGCTCGGCTTCGAGCTCCTCCTGCTGCTGCCGCGCTTGCTGCAAAATCCGTCGGGTCAACCGGGGCCCCACGTACTCTTCCTCCTCTTCGGTTCCGCGACCCCGCCGCTTTTCACGGGCCCCTGCCCGCACCGCGTCCCCAGCCAGAATCTGCTCCGCAAGGGGCGCGTGTTTTTCCTGACCTCCGACCCCGCGGGCCGCCTTGAATTTGGGCATTGTTCTTGAAAAAGTTGCGGGGATATCTCACACGTGGACACGGAGACGTCCTAAGGGCTCTAACACTCCGAACTCCCAGCTCCCAGGAGGCCACACAGAGCTCACAGCGCCGCCTACCGTTCGGAGGCCAGCAGAGCCATCAGCGACGCCCTACACGCTAACAACTCTGGGGTCCTGCAGCTAGACTCCCAGGTAAACCTACTGCATTAACGCGGGCTGAAGGTTTGTGGATTTACGCCCAGGGCGTTGCAGGCTGGCTATCAATGCAGGTGTCACGGAGGTGGCGCCTAGACAGGCCCCTATTCCTCGTGGCGCGTCGACGGGACGCTCTGATTTTACGTAAGTTCCGGAGCACGTCCCTCTGCGACGCCAGCTTTGGAGGGGCTGCACTTGACTGTGCGCAGCCGGGCATCTTGGTGTTCCGACCTATTCTCTCCGCCACGCTCTGTGTCCCATATCATGGGGGTGACTTGGTAGGAGCGCAAGGGATTCTGTGGGGTGGGACTCGGGGTTGTGAAAGGCCCTCGGAGCCTGGAGTGTACCGGGAGGAAGATGGGGAACAGGGTCTGTCGGTCCATCAGGAGTTTACTACGAAAGTCCTCGGATTGTGTGGGTGAGGGGGACACCATGAGGGCTGTGGAGTCTGTGGGCCTGGGCCCTGGGAGGTGCGCCCCCTTCGTCCTGGCCTTTATCCCAGGAACCCGGTGGTTGGGCACCTCCTTCCCATTTTCTTGGTACATCTTCCTGCATGTGAGACCCGGAGTGGAACTTTTAAAGATCAGAAAGAGGATGTGCGTACTAGAGCGCGTTAGTAGGCCGGGCTGGAGGGGTTTAGGGATAATCCGGAAGGAGACATTACCTTTTTTCTTTTTTAGGGTTTGCCTGCCCTTCCCCCTACAGCCAGTAAATGTAGTGAGACCAGCCTGTGTCTGGTTCTGGTTTGGCCATTTAAAGATTTTGGGTCTACAGGGTGGGGGAAAATATTGGGAATTAGGAGATTGGGTTTCTAGACACATTATTCAGGACCTGTTTTGTTATGTTTTCTTCATGACTCGTCTAGTTTCTATGGACTTTTTTTTACCCCTAAGTCAAGGTGGCAGGGAAAGGTATGGGGCTAGTGCTCTTGGAGACACTAGTGACATAATGCTGGACTTCAGGACGTTTTTTTTATTTCCTAATATCAGTAGGTGTGAGCATTTCCAGGGAGAGCTGGAGGAGGTCAGGCTACCTGACGTCACTGACTGTAGGCTTCTCATATAAGAGCCTGTGGAAACAACCCTTTGTAGCCAAGGTTCTTGCAGGTTTGTCAGTGATTGCACCGTTCGCTTCCTACTTTTTTTTTTTTTTTTAAGATTTTATTTCATTATTTTTAGAAAGAGGGGAAGGGAGAGAGGGAGAGAGACATCAATGTATGGTTGCCTTTCACCTGCCTCCAGCTACAGACCTGGCTGGAGACCTGGCTTGCAACCTGGTTATGTGCCCTGACTGGGGAATCGAACCTGCAACCTTTGGGTTCACAGGCCGGCGCCCCCTTATCCATTGTGCTACCAGCCAGGGCCTGCTTCCTACTTTTGACATCATGGGCCTCCTCTAAGTCCTCTAGTGTAAGGGATATGTGTGAGGGATGGGAATAGCAAGTTTGCAGCACAGAGACTTGGAACTCTGAAAGCTCCCTTTTTTCTCAATGGAGAAGGCAGGCAGAGGGAAAGAGCTCTCTGTTGGGACCCTAATCAGCTTCCTCAGACCTTTAGGACTTCTTACCCCAGTAGCATCATATTAGGGATGCTCTCATATTTCAAAACAAGGCACATCAACATCATCATTCCTTACCAGTGCTTTTCCTCATGGAGAGTAATGACAGTTTTTAGCAACAGTAGGATTCTACTATTGTCGCTTCATTTGATCATCAACTAATGCAGTGTCTCCCAGAATTCAGTCATATATGGTTGCCTTTATGATTTTTAGATACTTAAGTACCATCTGTACTATTATTTATTAATGTTTTCTTATAAATCTATTTCTTTTTCTTAAAGGTATTTTAACTACATCCCTGGGGAAGCAGTCTAGTATAGTAATTAAGATCACAGACATGGAGCATATTTGCCTGACTTTGAATCCTGGCTACACTACACCAAGGAGCATGATCTTGTGCAGTTAACCCCTCTGTACTTCAGTTTTCTTATTTGTAACAAGGAGATAAATAATAGTCATTTTCTAGGGCTGTTGTGAGGATTCAAAGTTTGTGGTTAATTTATCTAAAAGCATTTGGACACTTTCTGGTACATAGGTGGGGTTTGGTGATTGAGAATTACCATTCTAAAAGGGAAGCCAGTTTCACTAGCCATAGAAGGAAATCTTAGAAGTAATTTTTTTTTGTTTCATTGTTTTGATTATATTTTTGCCTCTTACTCGCCAAGATTACAAACTTGAAGCTTATTCTTAGATCCTAGGGCTGTTGAATAGAGTTTTTGCATTGATGGAAATGTTCTGTATCAGCACATGTGACCATTGAGCCTTCAGAATGTGGGTAGTGCCTTCAGAATGTAGGTGAGGAGTTAAAATTTTAATTTAACTTAGTTTTATTAGCTTAACTATAAATGGCCTCATGTGGCTTTTGGCTACTACACTGGATAATGCACATTCAAAGCATTAGAGCAGCAATTTCCAACCTTTTTCATCTCATGGCACACATAAACTAATTACTAAAATCCTGCAGCACACCAAAATATGTATTTCTCTCCAATCTGACGTTTTTTGTCAGGTATAATTTTGATTCATTCGCAATGATGGCTGTTGTCATATTGGCTCTTTTTTTTTATTTGACAGTCTGAGGCAGTGGGCCCCAGCCTTTTTGGCATCAGGCACTTGTTTTGTAGAAGACAATTGTTCCATGGACTGAGGTGAGGGAAGGAGTGGATGGTTTCTGGATGATTCAAGAGCATTACATTCAAGTTCACCTCCTTTTGTGTGGCCCAGTTCCTAATAGGCCATGGACTGGTACCCCTTATCTAAGAGAGAAGAGGTCAGTGCCTCTGACTAAATAGTCAGGTGCTTCATGTTTTAAAAATCCTGTGGCTCACCAGTGTGCCTGCTGAGGCACTGTTACTGAAAACCACTTTAGAGAGTTGGTGGAAACATACTAAATCCAAATTGAGGCTTTGTCCTTGATATAGTCAGAACTGAAATGTGTGTAAAGGCAATCCTTACTCATTTTCTAACTCACTTGTCAAATGCTCAGTTTTCTTCTCTTGAATGTTGACCCACATGCCATGCTTGGGAAATTCTGGGGTGATAGAATTCCCCCAATGCAGAATTCACTGCACTTTTGTAAGAGTCCTGAAATCTATGTTCTAATTTTTAGGTAGTATGGGTCTCTGTTTCCTCATCTTTAAAATAAGGGGGTTGTGCCCTGCCTGGTGTGGCTTAGTGGGTTGGGTGTCATCCTACAAACCGAAAGGTTGCTAGTTTGATTCCCAGTCAGAGCACATGCCTGGGTTGTGGGCCAGGTCCCCAGTTAGGGGCATTTGAAAGGCAACTGATTAATGTTTCTCTCGCACATCGATGTTTCCCTCCCTCCCTCTGTGTCTAAGAATAAATAAATACAACATTAACCCTGGCTGGTAGCACAGTGGTTAAGGCGCCGGCCTGCGAACCCAAAGGTCGCAGGTTCGATTCCCCAGCCAGGGCACATAACCAGGTTGCAAACCAGGTCTCCAGTTAGGTCTGTGGCTGGAGGCAGGTGAAAGGCAATCATACATTGATGTTTCTCTTCCTCTCTGCCTCTCTCCCTTCCCCTCTCTCTGAAAATAATAAATAAAACCTTAAAAAATAAATAAATAAATAAAAAATAAGGGGCCCGCAGTTGATAGTCTCTATGGTCCTGATGAGCTGTGATTTCTGTGCATGATCGAATGGCTCAATGAGTCCACCTGTCTTTGCATTCTGATGATTCTCTCCCTTCCAGTGTGTCGCAGATGCCTGTGGCTGAGGGCAAGAGTGTCCAGCAAACTGTGGAGCTCCTCACCCGGAAATTGGAGATGCTTGGGGCAGAGAAACAAGGAACATTTTGTGTGGACTGTGAGACCTACCACACCGCTGCGTCTACCCTTGGCAGCCAAGGTTAGTGAAATGGGTTTGCAAGATGCCTGCAGCCTGACTTGGAGTTTATAGGCGTTCATGTTCACTGAACTCTTTCTGCTCTTCTTCTTTTTTTTTAAGATTTTATTTATTTAGTTTTAGAGAGGGGAAGGGACTGAGAAAGGGAGAGAAACATCAATGTTTGGTTGCCTCTTGGGCGCCTCCAACTGGGGACATGGCCTACAGCCCAGGCATGTGCCCTAACTTTTTTTTTAACGATTTTATTATTTTTCAGAGAGAGGGGAAGAGAGAGAGGCAGAGAAGGAAAGAAACATCAATGTATGGTTGCCTTTCACCTGCCTCCAGCTACAGACCTAGCTGGAGACCTGGCTTGCAACCTGGTTATGTGCTCTGGCTGGGAATTGAACCTGCGACCTTTGGGTTTGCAGGCCGGCACCTTATCCAGTGTGCTACCAGCCAGGGCTATGCCCTGACTTTTGAAACAGCAACCCTGTTTTTCACAGGCTGTATACTCAATCCACTGAGCCACACCAGCCAGGGCTCTTTCTGTTCTTCTAAGGGTGGTATTCTTTTATTTTTATTTTTTAAAAGATTTTATTTATTATTTCCAGAGAGAGAGGAAGGGAGAGAGGCAGAGAGGTAGAGAAACATCAATATATGGTTGCCTTTCACCTGCCTCCAGCCATGGACCTGGCTGGAGACCTGGCTTGCAACCTGGTTATATGCCCTGGCTGGGAAATTGAACCAGGGACCTTTGGGTTTGCAGGCTGGCGCTTTATCCACTGTGCCACCAGCCAGGGCGAAGGGTGGTATTCTTGAACATGTGACAGGTGTGTTTTGAATTCATTAATTCTTCATACTTATGTCTCAGATTGGGCCTATGTTGTAGTCTCTTTGCACTTTTCACTTTTTTTTTTTAAGATTTTATTTATTATTTTTAGAGAGAGGGGAAGGGAAGGAGGCAGAGAGGGAGAGAAACATCATTGTATGGTTTGCCTTTCACCTGCCTCCAGCTACAGACCTGGCTGGAGACCTGGCTTGCAACCTGGTTATATGCCCTGACAGGGAATCAAACCAATGACCTTCGGATTCGCAGGCTGGTGCCATTCCACTGGGCCACCAGCCAGGGTTTTAACTTTGAAAGCAGTGTTTCTCAGAGGGTTGGTTACTAATGAAATCAAGATCATCGTGGTTACTTGTTTGTTTTTTTCAGTTGATTTAAGATAGAAACACATCAATTTGTTCCATTTGTTTATGCATTCATTTTCCTTTTTTTCTTTTTAAAGAATTTATTTATTTTTAGAGATAGGTGGAAAGAGGGAGAAAGAGAAGGAGAGAAACATTAATATGTGGTGCCTCTTGAGCACCCCAACAACCAGGCATGTGCCTTGACAAACAATTGAACGGGCGACCCTTTGGTTTGCAGGCCAGCACTCAATCTGCTGAGCCACACCAGCCGGGGCCATTCTGCTGCTTATACGTGCCCTAACCGGAGATCAAACTTGCAACCTTGCTGTATTGAGATGACACTAACCAACTGAGCTACTCAGCCAGGGCTCTTACCTGGGTTACTTATTAAAGGTGCAGTTTCCTGGCTCTCCGCTTACTGACTGACTGGTGTTGTGAGCCTTACAGTCTGCATTTTAACAAGCTCCCCCAATGTTCCTTATACATTTAAAATTTGAGAAAGACTCAATTAAGCTCAGAAGTCTTTGTATAGACTTCAGAGTTTTTAGAACTTTTTGCAGAAAGGTTTTCTGTTTCCCAAACTTAGACAGTGGCTGAAGCTACTTTGTTAGCATAACCTTTACCAATGAACCAACTTTTGTTTTAAATGTATTACAAAGTGAGTGTGGTGGTGATGGTAAGGAGGCAAAGAGGATCTTTGTGAATTAGGGAACCTTGGGTCTGCAGTAACTTTACCTTGGACAGTTAACCTAGCACAGTGATTAAAAATCTAGATATGGCCCTGACTGGTGTGGCTCAGTTGGTTGGGCATCATCCCATAATCCCATAAATTGAAAGGTCACGGTTCGATTCCTAATCAAGGCATGTGCCTAGGCTGTGGGTTTGGGTCACTGGTTGGGGCGTGTGCAAGCGGCAACCAATTGATGTTTCTCTCTCTCTCTCTCTCTCTGTCTGTCTCTTCCCCTCTCTCCCTCTCCCTTCTCTTTAAAAAATGAATAGATATTTTTTTTAAATCTTGATATGAAACAGGTAACTGAGTCTCAGCTCTGGCAAATACTAACCAAAACATTAGATAAGCCCCACAACCTGTGACTGTTTCTATTCTGGTCATTTTTCTGTTTCCCCATAGATCCATTCCCTGAACTTCCCCTGCAAACTACATTTGCCGGGACCCCTTTTAGCTCCCTTTGGCCAGTGAGAAGCATTGGGGAAAATTAGAGGACAGAAGAAAGGGAGACCACAATTTCTCTCTCCCTCTGTCTTCTTGGTTCTGGCTCCTGCCGGGCAGTCTTTGCTCCTGGCTTTACTAACAATACATCCTCTCTATATTTTTCCAGCCGTAGGGATGGTAGTGGCTCCCTGAGTTGCTAATCTTTGGATGACCTCATCGTTTCATTTGGTTTTTTAGTTCTTCTACCTGTTGTATTTCATTATTGTATTAAATCCCCTCTGATGAAACTATCTGCCGAGGGTTCTGTTTTTGCACCCTTCTCAATAGTTCTATTATCTGTAAAATGAAGATAATTATAGTACTTAATCTCCTAGTGAACTAATTAAATAAGTTAATACATGCAAAGCACTAGAAATGAGGTTGTCATATAATAAACCTTTAATAAATGGTAGCATCATTTAAAATTATAGTGTGAACCATTGTTTTACATTTAGTAGAAAGGATCGTAAGAATCAAAAGATAAAATTATTACAAGAGCATTTGCAAAATAAGATATTTGTATATAGATATACTAGTTATGTGAAATTGCCTTGTGTGGGCTCTATTTTCCACCTAATCTTTATTTTCAAGGAGCTACAGTCTAGCTGGGGATACATGACATTCTTGGCAGGCAGTGGAGTGGAATGGAAGGAGCAATAAACTTCAGGTCAGAAGCCCTGAAGTTCCAGTTCTGCTGCTTGCTGGGTCTGTGCCTTTAGATCCTTAGTTCTCACACGGACCAGCATTCGCATCATCCAGGGGGCTTGTTAACCTAAGTTGCTGGGCCCCTCTCCCAAACATTCTGACTTTGTAGGTCTGGATTGGAGTGGATAATTTGCATTTCTAAAAAGCTCCCACATGGTGCTACTTCTGCTGTTCTGGGACCTATAAGCTTCCCTTTCTCATCTGTAAAAATGGGACAGTAACACTGGTTCTGCTTGCATCACAAGTTTGTGCAGATAAGGAATTGCTTTTATTGTGGTTTAAAAAACAGTATTGTCTATTGTGGGGGACCCCCAACCTGCAGAGATTCCCCCAGTGCCAAGGATGAAATGAACCTTCCCAGACAGCTTGAGCTAGGGGAGAGAAGGCTGACCAGTGTCTGATTGACAAAGGCCTGGATGGTCCACCCCCCAAAGGTTTTTATTGATTACACAAGGTTGGGGATACACGGAAATACCACAAATCATTATCATAGAAGAGTATTCAAAAGAAAGGGAGTTGTTAAGTTTAGATAACAATAGAAAGAATGTGACCATCTGCTTTAGGCTATGGTCTGTTAGACAAGGTGAAGCCAAGAACTCCAGGTGGCCCATAGAACTTTAAGAAGGGTGAGATTACATGTGGTTAAGGTTTAACATCTGCTGCAGGCACAATACACAAGTCAAGGAATTTTAGGTCACAGGGCAGACTTCAAAGTATGGAATATTCCCAAGACCGGATTCATACCTGGGGCCCCCCTTGGCTCATTGGGGCCTGTATGCACCCAGCTTTGTCAGGTCTTAGGCTTGGCCTGGCCTGTGTGGGGCTCCATGCCCCAAAACCTTCCCAGGGGGACCCCAACAGTCTATTAAAAATAACCCTTATGCCCTGACTGGTGTGGCTTACTGGATTGAGTGCCAGCCTATGAACAGAACAGTCGCAGTTTCAATTCCCAGTCAGGGCACATGCCCGGTCCCCAGTTGGGGGTGCGCTAGTGACAACCTATTGATGTATCTGTTGCACGTTGATGTTTCTCTCTATCTTTCTTCCTCCCTTCCTCTCTAAATAAATAAAATTTTTAAAAATCTTAAAAAAACAACCTTTATTTACTTTCAAAGTATTTTCAAGACAGTAAGAATACCTGCAGAGTCATATGAATTGAGCATGTAATTATTGTGAGTTTGAAGGAGGACAGAGTGACAGATCAGCTTTGGCTGTCTTTGTGAGGGCTGAAGTGTTTGAAGTGGATTTACTGGGAGGTTAGAGGCATGAACTGGTGGCACAGTCAGGAGGGATGTGCAGGGGGGCTTGTGCAGAACTTGTGTTCAGCAAGTGGCAGCAGGGAAGGGCTGTGTATACAGGTCACAGCGCCCCCACCCCCTTCTCTTCTCTTTCCCATGGCTACACAGCCTAGAATGTCTTCTTTTCTTCTTTGTGTGGCTGAATCTTACCCTCTATTCTAATTCAGGTCCTATTTCTTTTTTTTTTTCTTTTCTTTTTTTAAGATTTTATTTATTATTATTTCCGGAGAGAGGGGAAGGGAGAGAGGCAGGGAGGGAGAGAAACATCAATGTATGGTTGCCTTTCACCTGCCTCCAGCCACAGACCTGACTGGAGACCTGGCTTGCAACCTGTTTATGTGCCCTGGTTGGGGAATCGAACCAGCGACCTTTGGGTTCACAGGCCCGCGCCTTGTCCACTGTGCTACCAGCCAGGGCCAAGGTCCTATTTCTTCATGGAAGTTTTACCAGCTGACTCTTACCTATTTTGATCTCTTCTTAAAAATCTTTCTTCTCGATTTTTTCCCTTTATTCTTGAAATCTTTCCTTCTAAAAAAAAATTTCTGGTCTATCCTAGGTAAGCACTTCTGTTGATTTTTTTTTTTAAAGTTGTTCACCTATGTCTGGTGAGATTGTTAGCTTCTTGAGGCCAGGGACTAAGTCATCTTCTTGTGTGTTGCTTAAATCCTAGGACAGGGTTGGAAGTACCTAATAAATAATTGAGATTGTGGCAGTCTGTCCATTAACCCTTATAATGTATGAGAGAGGACTCTTGCTTTCCATTTTTTGCCTTCTTCCATTTCCCACTTTACCGTGTGTGTGTGTGTGTGTGTGTATGCATGTATGTATATATATATATACACATATACCGTATATATACATACACACACATATACATATATACATACGTATATATAGCTTTCCTTTCTTCTTACAGGAAATCTGTAGTAATCAATGAGAAAACTCATTTCTTAGAGTAGAAGGGATGAACTGGGGCTTGAAACTAGATCTTTTGATTCCAGAGACTGAGTTCTTTCTGTTGTAGTGTAAGTCGGCTGATGTCTTAAAATTGTCCCAGGCTTCACCATTGCCTTTAGAATGAAGTTTAGACTTCTTGAGGCATGGAAGACAAGATAGCACAGTGGTCTTGCTCAGTTAGTCACAGTGGTCTTGCTCAGTTAGTCCCCTTTGCCGTGTCTCTGGGGCCACTTCTTATATTTCAAATAGGGGAGGTCAGAGAAGGTAGGTGTGGATGGAACAGAGCACCTGTTTCATTTGGCATACTGAAATGCTATTACTTTGATTTTCTTTATTATATAATATACGATTATATAAAAACTATATGTAAAGTCTCTTGTGAGTTACTAATCATTATCGTTAAGCATCCATCTGTGAGTTTATCGCTCAGCTTAAGAATTCAACTGTTACCAATGCTAGTGATGTTCCCTGTGTGTCCCATACCTTTTTCTGTAGAGCAGGTGGGTTTTATCACACTCTGCCTCACCTACTGTTCTCCAGAAAAGGCTGTTGGTAAAGGGATCCCTGCCACCCCCCACCCCCAGGACTGCTGAGATAATGCCAGATTAGTATCTGGCCTTGTTCCCTGCATTTGCTGATGGAGGTTTTGATGCTGAGTAGGATCTCTGTCCATGCAGGTCAGACCGGGAAGCTGATGTATGTGATGCACAATTCAGAGTACCCTTTGAGCTGCTTCGCCCTCTTTGAGAATGGCCCTTGTCTTATTGCTGACACCAACTTTGATGTGCTCATGGTGAAGCTCAAGGGCTTCTTCCAGAGTGCCAAGGCCAGCAAGATTGAGACCCGGGGCACCCGTTACCAATACTGTGACTTCCTAGTGAAGGTGGGCACAGTCACGATGGGGCCCAGTGCCCGAGGCATCTCCGTGGAGGTAAGACCCTGCTGAAACAGGAGTAGGATGTGCTGAAGGGGCTGCTCAGCAAAGGGTTTACAGATTTTCCCACCTCTCTATATGCATGTAGGTGTTATGCCTACCTGACCCCTATCTGCAGAGCATCTGTGCCTTCTCTCCCTGCCCCTTTCAACCTTTCTTTAAGCATTTGGAACACTCTAGCCCAGAATGGGAATTGGAAGCTGGGTTCACAGCAGATAGAAAGCTTAGGAAGGCTGCCTTGCTGGAGAAGGGAAGGGATAGTCAGGGGAGGCAGGTGAATTATGATGTGGAGGAACCGGTCACCTTTCACAAGGAGGATTGGAGCTGACCAGGACAACTTTGGGTGCAGTTAACTTTGGGGAGGTAGGTCCACACACCTCTCAATAGTAAATTTTAAGATGGGTCTCAAAAGTTGTGTAGCAAAGATGTGCCTTTTCTTTTGCCATGTTGTCCACTTTATTTCATGAAAAGGGGTACGTGTGATGACCTCATCTTTGAAGGAGTGTGCTATGACTATTTTCCGTATATACTGAAAATGGCAAAGAGAGAGTGTGGCAGTAGCTGGGACCAGTGAGAGCCCACAATTTATCATGTGCCCAGCACTGTGAGATAAAAAAAGGTAAGCAGGGCCCTGGCTGGTAGCACAGTGGTTAAGGCGCCGGCCTGTGAACCCAAAGGTCGCAGGTTCGATTCCCCAGCCAGGGCACATAACCAGGTTGCAAACCAGGTCTCCAGTCAGGTCTGTGGCTGGAGGCAGGTGAAACGCAACTGTACATTGATGTCTTTCTCCCTCTCTGCCTCTCTCCCATCCCCTCTTTCTAAAAATAATGAAATAAAATCTTAAAAAAAAAAAAAAGTAAGCTATGGGGCCTGCCTTTTGCAAACTTATGATTTAGTAACAGAGCTAGGCCAAAACACCAACTGGTTTTGAAGTTAGCCTGTAAGAATTGCCATGAAAGGCACAGACTGCTCTGAGAGTTCTGGCTAGAGGAGCACTGCCAACTTGGGGATTGGGACACCTCCTGCAGGACCAGCACGTTAGGAGAGACTCCAAATGTAGAGACAGGAGGTAGCTAAGTCCTAAAAAGCATCCCTGGTGTAAAGGGGTATTAGTAGTAATTACCGCTCACAGGAGGAGCAGGTGCCATACCCTCAAGGCCCCTGGGCCCCAGAAACCCAGGGTAAACATGGAGGCTTCTCTACCTCTCCAGTTCCCAGCTGTGGCTTTTGTTCTGGGGCTCTGAACTGTCTACATCCTGACCCTCACACACAGTCTCCTGACAGCCATTTCACCCCATGCCTTATTGGACTTGGCCTGTCCTCAAGGGCCAAGATTTCTTGACTCTTTTCAATTTGTAACACACCTTGCATTGGCTGAGACCCCTGGGAGCCCACAGTTTATCTTCCACGTTTCCGACATTGCAATACAAACACACCCTAGCTCTTTTCTTTACCATTTCTTCTTCTGGTTACCAGAGATTGCCCCCTGCTACCTCTCCAGTGACAAATTAAGAGGGGAAAGAAAAAGCTAAAGATGTGTATCCTTTGCTGCTACATTGGTCTGGAAATTATTTCTTAGGGTTGGAGCCCAGGCTGCGTTTACCTTGGGAGTAATATTTGGTCTTGAAGAGGATTACGAGCATACTTGTTTGCTTTGTGCTCTACTGATCCTCCCAGCATACACACTTCCTCCTTCTCTTCGTTTTTCAAAAATGTTCCTTAGCTCTCCTTAAATCTTTCAGCCTAGTAGGGATTATAAAATTCTGAGAAAATCCAAGGAGGCCCAGATTTGCCTTTGGGTCTTGCGAGCAGGGCTGAGGTTTAACAACTCCATGGTGAGAATGTCAGAGATGCCTAATGGTAATGATGATGGTGTGTCAGATCCTTAATGTTCGGTTTGAATATTTCCTGTGAAGCAACAGTGTGCTAGAAGGTGTGTGTTTTTGGTTTGGGGTTGGTGAAGATGGGGTAGAGGTGCAAAGGAAGCAAGGCCCTCATCCTTGCCTTCGTTTACCCTTACTCTTTGTTCCTTTGGTCCCCAGGTGGAGTATGGCCCCTGTGTGGTGGCTAGTGACTGCTGGAACCTGCTGCTCGAATTCCTTCAGAGTTTTCTAGGCAGCCACACACCAGGGGCTCCCACAGTATTTGGCAACAGACATGACACAGTCTACGGCCCAGCAGATACCATGGTCCAGTACATGGAGCTCTTCAACAAGATTCGCAAGCAGCAGCAGGTGCCGGTGGCTGGGATTCGTTAGCGAGCTCTGTCACTGGAGGATTTCACAGGAGGAGCAGGTGCCACACCCTCAAGGCCCCTGGGCCCCAGAAACCCAGGGTAAACATGGAGGCTTCTCTACCTCTCCAGTTCCCAGCTGTGGCTTTTGTTCTGGGGCTCTGAACTGTCTACACCCTGACCCTCACACAGTCCCCTGACAGCCATTTCACCCCATGCCTTATTGGACTTGGCCTGTCCTCAAGAATGGTAGTTATGAAGAATGGAGAAGCTTGGAACTTTCCTGCTGTAGGGGAAAAGGTAGGATAGGGGTGTGCCTGCCTAGTGCTGGTGGGGAAAGTAACCTATCTCCAACTATTGTGGTGTTGGCCTCGGTCAAAGTGGACAAGGCCCCCTTCTGTGTCTGGGCTGTGTTGTAATAAAGACCTCTTCCTCTACTCAAGGGATGTGGCAATGCCCCTCCTAGAGAAGGAGTAGGAGGCCACCTTGTTTATGAAGCTGTCATTTTCTGACCTGAAGTGAATTGTGAGTTGACTTTTCTAGGATGGTACCTGAGTCCTTTGAAGTCTGTCTCCCTCTGACCACTTTCCGTTCTCTTGTGAATTATGTTAAGCCACAGGCTAAGCCACTATGACAAAGAGAACCTAGGAGAAATTTAATTTTCTCTCTTCTAATAGTACAGAGGCAGTCATATGGTCCAGGGCAGTTTAGCTCTACAAGGTCATCAGGAACTCAGTTTCTTTTTATCTTGTTAAGCCAGCCCTAGGTTGTCCTTGCCTGTAAGGTGAAAGCAGATTCATCAGCTCCATGCCCACATTCCACTAGGGAAAGAGAGAACAAAGTAGTTTCTTTTTTAAAGGATACGACCTGGAGTTTCTCACACTACTTCGGCCACACTTTATAACTTCAGGAACTGTTGTCTGCATTTTTGTTCTCACTTTCTCCTTGTTTTCTTACTTATGCTATATTGAAAACGAGATATGTTTTAGATATTAACACATAATAAAATGCACAGACCTTATGTTTTGGTTTTCTGATTTATATTTGCTCTTATCCAGATTTATCTATTTGTATTTTTCTATATGCTGCTTTTGGTCTATTGAGATGAGATAGCTTTTTGAATATAATGTGGAAATTGGGTGTGGAAAATTTTAGTCCGGATTAAGGCATTATAAGGAGGGATTCTCTTCCCTAAAACCTGAAATATAATATAAACTCCCAAACTATACTTTGCCTTTTCACTTATTTGAGTGTATACATTTGACCAACTTTTAAGTCCAATGAACACCAATCAAGATTCAAGAACTTCCACTTAAGGTACTTTTGTCCAAGTTTGTCCTTTGTATTATTTAAAGACAGTTTATCACTATAAAAGGCAGGTAGCGCAGTATTTTAACAAATATGCCTCTACTTGCGAAATTGTCAAAAGGGAAATAGTAACTAGGGCCCAAATGTCATCCAGCTTTTGTGTGCAATCTGATTAGGGCTTTCAAGAGTAGTCTAGGATTGTCAGTGTATAAATTCTGTAAGTTCAGGTTGAATGGAACTTGAGGAGAAAATTATAAATTTAAGGGAAAGAGCATGATTATCCTCATTTTATAAATGAAGAAAACCTTAAAAGTTGGTGGGTAAATGGAGGCCGTATTTTGGGGGTTCGTATCTCATGTTCTTCCTTCTACATTAGAGTGTTCTCCTTCACTGTGAGATGGGGGAAGTGGTGGCTTGTAGAGGTCATGCCTAGAGATGAGGCTGGAATCGACCAAACTTCACGCCGAGGACTCCTAGCTACCAGCATGTGTGCAGGTGTGGCACCTGGATATCTGTGTGGTGACAGATGATTCCAAATGGAATCTGAAAAACATTGCTCTGCTAGCATTTATGTCTTATTCTGACATAAAAATATAACTAGCTCTTTATTCCTTAGGATGAGGATAAGTTTTTGAAAAAGAGTCCATTTAAAAAGAACTAGTAAGTTGTAGTACAGATAATACCTGGAAATGGCAAAATCTTGGAGGCAGAAAGCAAATGCTGGAATTTGGGAAAACACTGTATTCTACTTTCTGTCTAGTCCATTTCTTGTATCCATTGATGGTTTTACGCCGTGTCTCCTGTGCTATTCTGATTCACTGCACCTGTTCCTGTGCTTCCTCCTGCTTGCTTTCCTCACATCTTGAGTACCAGTCAGTCACACTTCCCTGACCATGTATTTTAAAAAAGTATTTGTTTATTTCTAGAGAGCAGAGGTGAGGGAGAGAGAAATATCAATGTGTGGTTGCCTCTTGAACACCAAGCCAACTGGAGCCTGGCTCGCAACCCAGGCATGTGCTCCTGACTAGGAATCAAACTGGTGACCTTTTGATTCACAGGCTGGGGCTCAATCCACTGAGCCAAGGTTTCCCTAACCACCTATTGATGTCACTGCTTCATCTAGAAACTGACCAGTCTTCCCTTCCAATGGGTCTACCTCAACTCAGTGGGTCCAGTATTCATTTCTGAGGCTTTAGGATGAGATAGTGAAATTTTTCTTCAAAGCCTGCCAGTTAAGAGGAGTGTTTACAAATTCCCACTTAAACATGTCTTCCAGATTTTGAAGCTTGAGGCTCTTAAAAGTACAAAATAGGAAGGGCTATAGGTTGCATGTTTTGAGAACATTCATGGAAGGTCTAGAGCCATGCAGGACTGATATGTATGGCCTTGCTGTCTTTAAGCCCATACCTCTAACTCCCAGGACTGCCTTTCCTTCACCATGGCCTGCTGCCTCTTGGGCCTCTTGGGCCATGGATACCAGTTGCCATGTGGAAAAGCTGAAATCAGTTGTATTGTAAGTTGAACCTCTCCTTGGGGTTTGCATGTTTGACATTTGAACAGTCCTTTCTTGGGGGGTGGACTTTCCCCAAGGTGAGTTCCTGTTATTGTGTAGAGCATTCCAAATTGTCACTTGGGTTCGATGCAATCCTTCAGGTCAGCAAGTGTAACCATCAGTACTCATATCTTTATACGATCCCTCATAGAGGTCATGCAGCCGTGACTTGGCCTCATCTAGAGAAGTCCCTTCCCCCTGTATTTCATTCCTTTTCTCATGAACTCTTGAGATAAAAATCAAAACAAAACATACCTGCCCCTTCCTTTCCAGATGGTTGAGAGAGTCTTGCGTTTAATGAGGGAATTTGTCATCAGTTGGTGCTGGGTTATGCATGAACTATGACTCTATAAAGTAGAGGTTCTAACATTACCACAGGTCATCAACCCCCAAGGGGAGACCCAAGAGGCTTAACTGCCCTGAAACTGGACACAGCTCTGTGTACATGCAGGCTTTTTGTTCAGGGGGGAATAATATTTATAGGGTTCATTGGAGTGTTCTCAAAAACTCATGATCCAAACAAAGAGTCTCTGAAGGAAAACAGCAGGAAGACGAAAAGCAGGGGTGAAATATGTACAGTTGGCTTATCATGAGCAAGATTTTGCTGCACCTTTTGGACACCTCATCTGGGCTTCTGTCCAGGGAATTTCCTCCTTCATTTTGTAGTCCTCCAGGTCTTGCATTTGGTTTCTGGGAAGCTGGATCACTTCTTTGCTCTTACCTTTCCTATATGTTTTTCCTCCTCTTGTCTCTTCATACACCTGCACAGAACCTTGTAGAAATGCATGGAGGTAAATGTGTATGAAGCAATCTTTACAGCTTTCTTGGTGGCTCCAGAAGTTACTCTTCCATTATGACATTCTTTGAGATCTGAAAATTATTCTGGTATGATGGAATTTGGCATAATGAGTATATTTTCATAAGGAGGCGATTGACAAGGTAGAGAAATAGTTCTTATTGCCTCTGTTGAAATGGGCAAGTTAAAAAAATTTCTTAGAACGATTAGGGCAAAGAGTCCTAATTCTGTTTTGTTTCCCAACATATTATTTGTCCATCAGAGGGCATAGACCTGTTTTAAGATTAGAAATCTTTTGTCATGTAGGAAAGGCAAAGCTAGGGATTAGAGATGACAGTTGTTCCAAGGCAGCCTAAAGGGGAAAGAAAACATTTGTTAGGAGACAGATGGCTGGGTGCTGGCCATACTACTGTCTCTAACTTGCCCTATACCTTCAATCCAGTTGGCCTTTCTGGGTCTCATCTGTAAAACGGGAATGATGATGCTGACTTTTTGTATTTCTTTGGCCCCTGGAGAGGCTCAAGGGAGAAAAGATGTTAAGAGTACTTTGTAAGTAAGGAGATGCTATCTTTGTTCTTTCTTGCATTTTTAAAATGGTGCTAAAAGTATTGGTATTAGGATGTTTAAGATGAGAGGTAATAGGGTCATTACTATTTAGTGGCAGGTTAAAATTCTCCAGTGCAAAGAATTAAAAAATAAATTTCTTAATGATTTTATTTAGTTTTAGAGAGAAGAAAAAGGGAGGAACACAGAGAGGGAGAGAAACATCTATAGGTTTCCTCTCACATGCCGCCAACTGTGAACTTGGCCTACAACCCAGACATGTGCCTTAATTGGGAATCAAACCAGCAACCTTTTAATTTGCAGGCAGGCGTTCAGTCCACAGCCACACCAGCCTGGGCAAGGATGTTTTAATAGAGAACAAGCAGTATAGAGAGGGACCAGAGAACATAATTATCATGTAGGGGTTTTTGGTAACCAGATTAGTGAACACAGTTGTATGGATTATCTCTTATTTATAATGACATTTAACTTGTTCTCATAACCTAAAGGATCTAGGCTTAAGAAAAAAAAGAAGAAGAGGGTAGAAATGACAATATCTATTAGGTAGAGCACATCCATTCCTGTTTCCCCTCAGCTCCCAAGCCTTTGTTATGGATCTAAATTTTTTTCCCCTTTTTAAATGCCATGTATATTGTAATTGTACTTGTAACCAGTTGATTCTTTAAAGAAAGTTTAGTGTTTCTGGTTTTATTTTCTGTTCTTCATTGGTGAACCATCTAAGCTCTTAACTCTAAAGCTACAATAAAACCTTTTGTTAGCTATCCTTCATAAGCATTTCATATGTGAATTACCAAAAACTGACTTCTTACTCTTTCTGCTTTCACCTAATGCACAGTTCTCAAACATTTTGGTTTTAGGACTCTTTGGTATTCTTAAAAATTATTGAGTACCCTGGAGAGCTTTTGTTCATGTAGGTTTTATCTATTGACATTTAGCTTCATAAAAATTCATAGTGATAAATGAAAGGATCTAATGCATTTAAAGATAACAATAAACCTATTACATGTTAACATAAATATTTAATGAAAAGTAACTTAAAAAATTAGAAGAATGGCCTTGTTTTATAATTTTTGTGTATGTGTTGTATTTCTGGCGTAATAGAAGAGAGTGAATTTTTATACCTATTTCTGCATTCAGTCTGTTGTTTTGGTTGAAGAATATGAAGAAAGTCCAACCTCATATAGGTGTGTAGTTAGAAAAGGGGAGGGGTGTATTAATCTTTTCAGGTGATTGTAGACAGTCTTTGATACATCACATTTCCACTAAAGGTTAGTTGCAATTTTGAATATTAAACTCAGTCAGGGAGCTCTTTATACTCTAGTCTGTTAACATTCATTGGTTCATTTTGCACTTTTACCAAGGTGTGATTTTGTAGCATCATGTATTGGTCATTTGGAAAATACTACAGATCTTTTAAATGTCAGCATACATTTTACCATACAATGCCAAAAAATTATATTTGTTAATATCACCACCAATCTCATCAGAAAAGTCTTAAGAAAGTGTTAAGTTCACAATGGTGTATACAAGTTTTCAAAAACTAAGTTTTGCCTGAGAGCTTGAGTTTGATCATTGCTAACAAATGCTGCCAGGCTTTATTTATTTATTAAATTTAATTTACAAACATTGTATTACAATTGTTCCAGTTTTCCCCCATTGCTCTCCCCTGCCACACATTCCTTGCCCCTCTTCTGCAGCCCACCTCACTGTCCATGTCCCGTGGGTCCTTCACACTAGCTCCTTCACTAAACCCTTCCCCCACTTTTCCCTTTCTCCCTCTTCCCCGTAGTCACTGTCATTCTGCTCCCTCTTTTCCCCCCATGTCTTTTCCATTCTGCTCATGTTTGTTTTGTTCACTGGTCTTCTGTGTTAAGTGAGATTATATGGTATTTGTCTTTTGTTGCCTGGCTTATTTACTAAGCATGATACTCTCCAGTTCCATCCATGCTGCAAGTGGTAGAAGTTCCTTCTTTCTTTCAGTTGCGTAGTACTTCACTGTGTAGATGTACCACAGTTTTTTGATCCATTCATCCACTGAAGCGCACTTAGGCTGTTTTCAGCACTTGGACTTTATTTATTTTTGAGAAAATAATCTGTCAGAGACCTGAATTGCCTGTTTATGTTAGCTGTTCTTTCAAGTAAAAGTGGTATTCTTTGAAGAAAGCTGCTAATTGATCTCAAAATTGAGAGAAATTGCACAAGCACTTTTCCTCAAGAAATATGTACAGTAATTAGGTGAGGAACAGAAGTGCTTTTGCATACATCCAAAGAATAGTATTAATGAAAATATGTGCACTTTAAAACAAATAAGTTTTAGTGCTCCCTTCAAGGGCTTTCTTAAGCAGAATAGGTATTTTTTCCTATGAATGGGTGGCAGTGAAGAATAAATACCTTGACCACTAATTCAGTTTAATGCTACTGCCTTGATTTATGCTAAGGCAGTAACAATTTACCTGTCATTACTTTTATTTCATCAGTGCAAATGTCATCATAGTGACATGGGCAAATAAAATCTTATGAAAATAGTTGTGATCTTGGACCCTCCTTGAAAGGGCCTCAGGGAACCCAAGGGTTCCACAGGCTACACTTGGAGACACTGATCTAATACATGCTCACAGCTCTTAGACTTTTACCCTCTAGACTGGTATTCTGAGAGCACCCCTTCCTTTAGGAGTCTTAAGTGTCTCCAAAATCCCTCACTTAAAAGCACCTATTATGTGTCAGGCACTTTGTCAGGGAATTAACACAGAATAAAATATTGTACAACTTTCATTCTCCAAGAATTTTCTTGGGCTTTTGGGGGACCAACGGGAGAAAATAAATGGGTTATATAATGTAACCCATTTTAACCCATTTATTCCTTAAAGAAAGTAATGTTAAGGTTGATAGACAACAAAGGGAAGGCTGAATTTTAGCTCTAACTCTTAACTATTGAAGCACATGACAAATCCTCACCAAATCAATCACCAGGTCCTCACATCAAATCTCCTGTTAATTACCTTTGGAAATGTTTTCAAGCCTAATTTCGCCTGGCTCAAGGCATTGTAGTTATACATACACATGCTGTTCCCCACTTGTTTTATTGTTCTTTGGCTTTTGTGCTTCTTTATTTCATATTTGTAAGTATGTAGCCTTGAGTCAGTGTAGCTGATAACACATATGTTTATAACACATATGTTTATTTTTAACTTGTCCTTATATTTAAATACAAGCCTTTACTTGCTTTAGCCGTGTGTTGAGTGATGTAACAGTGTTAGTCTTATTTGGGGTAATGTGACCTTCCTCCCGCGCCCCGCCCCCTCCCCCCCAAGTTATGTCAGGACAATGCACTGGAGAGACTGCTAAAGAAACCTTTTCTGAGACAGAAGACGTGTGGAAGTAGCCGCCGTTGTTTCCCTGTGATCTCTTTCCGTGCTCACGATTTGCAGAAACTTCAGTTTACAGTCAAACCCCTTCCTTGGGGGAGGGGGGGAATTTCCATAAAACAGCTGAATCCCGCCTGGGTCATCTGTGGCAAAAGTCAGACACGTGCTCACGCGTCTGGGAGCCAATCATAACTTTTGCAAGTGCTGCCTCAGGAAACCCCACTGCTCAGAGGCGGCTGTTTCCGAAGGAATGCCGTGGTTAAAAGTCTTTTAACAGGACAAAACAAAAACATAGGTATGATAGTGAGAAAGGCTTTACCCCTTTGCAGCGGTTAGAACTGTTAAAGGAGCTCTAAAAGTGTGGGGAACTAAATAAAGTAAAATTCCTTTTCTGTTTCCCGGCTCATGGAGCTGGGGAAAAGGGGGCGGAGATGGGCTCCGGAGAGTCTCTGGCCCTTTAAGAAGGAGGGACAGACAGAAGACTCGGTACCTTAAGAATCTCTTTGTCTGGAAACCCCCTTATTTACACTCTTGTGCTTCAACCAAACTTCGCCCGGCGATTCACAACGCCTCTCTACGCCCTCGCCCCTTACGCCAGGCTCAAGCTGGCCTCGAGGTCGTGGCTGACCCTAAACTTCATGCCTGCGGCGAGAACCCTGGGAGCGGAGAGCAGTTGCCAGGGTCGCGGCCCAACGCTGCGCCGTTGGCGCAATGCGGGGCCCGGGGGGAGGGGCTTCGGGGGCGGGGCTCCGACCTGCGAGCCAATGGGCGGGTAGGGGGCGGGGCCGAGTTCGGTTGTCTCGCGCCCTGGTGACAGCTCGCGCGTGCTGATGATGGCGGTAAATAGAAGGGGGGGTCGGTGGAGGGGGCGGAGGTGGTGAGGAAGCTGCGAAGGGGGTAGCTCCAGGGGGTGGGGGGACGGGGACCTGGGAGGACTTGGCGGCAAGGGAGCCCATTCTAAGACTCGGAGGCGGGGACTGGAATCTCCGGCACCCTGGTCCTCCCCTTTAAAGAAGCCAAATCCTTATACACCGGGTGAGGGGCAACGGGCGACAAAGGCGGCGCGCGCCCCGCCGGCGGGAGGAGCGGAGGCAGGGGGCGGGACCGCGGCGGGCTGGGGGCGCCTGGGGCGGGGGCCGCGGGAGGCGGGAGGCGAGAGCCCGCAGTCCAGGCGTTCTGGCGCTTGATTTTGGCGGGGTGGGCGACAACTGGGTTTGGGGTAGAAGCCTTGAGAAGAGGAGAAGGAAGCCTTGGGGGGCGGTTGCGGGAACGAGCTGAGAAAGAGATGAGGATTAAGGGGAGACAGGGTGAGAAGGCAGGAGAAGAAGCCAGCCAAGAAGGTAGGAAGGAGGCAAAAAACCAGGGTGGGTGTTAAGGAAGCTGGGCAGCGAATGAGGTTAGGAAGACCGAGGCTTGGAAGAGGGATTCTTGGGTTAGGTGTAAGAGCAAGGGTAGAAGGGAAAAGCTTTGCAGGGGATGGTAGTAGGGTGAAGGGTACTGGGGTAAGAGTTGGAAGTGGGCTGCAAGGAGGGCAGAGCTGGGGTAATAGTTGGGAGCAGAGGAGAGAGTGATTAAGAACCAGACGTGACAAGGGTGTGAACTAGTGCAGAGGGAGATGAGCTGAAGGACTAGGATCGGCGGTGGGGTGGGAACTGCGAGGCTCTGAGAACGGTATGGGTTAGTGGTGGGCAGTGGTTGTAAATTCTTGAAAGTGGGAGAGGGTGAATGAAACACTGAATTAGTACCAGGTGGAGTTAGGAATAAGAGCGTAGTGGAAGGGTGGAGAGACACGGAGATGAGATAGGGCGTTTATAGGACAATTTGGGAACCAGAAAAGCTGAAAGGAAAAGAGTGTAAAGCTATAAGAAGTGATGGCGGTATGGGGCAGGGTAACTGGGGAATTCGTTAATTGACGAGTTTCAGCAAGATCCAAGGTAAAAACAGGGAGGTGAAGAGACAGGGCTAATAGCAGAGGGTGAAAGGAGCAAGGCAGAGATGGGCCCCAGGATTTAAAGGGTGAGATGGGGAGTAAGGGAAGAGAACAAGGTTAAGAGGAGTCCTGATGGATCCAGACCTGTGGCAGACTGTACAGGGATGGGAATCAGATGTGCATGTTATGGGGAGATCCTGCAGAAGATCTGCATGGGTCAGGGCACAGATGCGGTAGTGAAGGATCAAGTGTAGGGAGCCTTTGGTGCGGAAGAGGAGGAACCATGGTGAGTGAAGAGAGACCTAGAGAGATGGGTAAAAACTAAGAAGGTGGGGAGGGTGCAGGAAAGGAATTCTTTGTTAAGAAAAGAACTGTGTTGAAATTGGGAGTCCTTTTGTCCATAAAAGTAGAGGAAATTCCAGAAACCTCTTTATCTCTTCAAGGAATCATGAATCTGCTTCTACCTTTCACTGCTTTTAATTTGACTTTTATGTCCACTTTGAAAAGATGAAACCCATTTTGATTTGATTTTGTTCTTGTCTGAATGATAAAGCGTCAACTCAGTGCTGAAAACCTGTTCATTTCACTAGGGTTGTAATCCTAGGAAAACGGTATTTTTTTTTACAATGTGATTGTGCCTGTGTAGTGTGATAGTGCTGTGTTTTAGCAGTGTTGTACCTGACAAGTAGTGGGCAGGCAGAGTGCTTTATCTACAGCATTTTCATTTTCAACTAAAAGCCTGCTGTTACTGAGATAGACCTGAAGATCTTTTTTTTTTTTTTTTTTTTTTTTTTTGATAATCAACCAGGTTTCTGCCTAATTGTGTTTGGTGGCTGGAGAATACTGAGAAATCATTTCAGAGAAAGGCAAATAACCAGCCAGGGAAGTTTACTGGGGAAGAGATTTAGATTTAAATCAGGGCTGTTGAGGGCTTTGAGTTCCTAAGCTGCCTTTAGCTTTGTGTGGGACATTTCACGCTGGAGTAGATAACTCACCCACTTAGCAAAATGGAATGGAGAACGGAAGATTGGTAGAATAGTGGAGGATTTTGGAGTAGGATTTATCGTTTAGATTAAATAATGAATTTATGAATAATTTTTATCATGGAAAAAGCCTCTATAAGGTCATGCATGCTGGAGCCTTGGACAGCTCCACTTCCTCTCCTGTTTTGTAGGTGTGAATAAAGAAGGAAACATTAATATTAATTTTGTATAAGCTTTTGATTTTTAAGACACTTTTGGAAATTACAAGGAAGATAAATCTGGGACAAAATTTAGGTTTTTCTTACTGAGTGTTTATTTTGATGATTTTTCATTCTGAAGTTTTACATTTAACTAAGAATATGAACAATTTACTTTGCATTTTATGGTGCCAAAGGATAGAATATAAGTTACTTAGGGAAAATATGCAAATTGTTCTTGATAATCTTGAGGTT
Source organism: Noctilio leporinus (assembly GCA_004026585.1). Classification (NCBI taxonomy): domain Eukaryota; kingdom Metazoa; phylum Chordata; class Mammalia; order Chiroptera; family Noctilionidae; genus Noctilio; species Noctilio leporinus. The sequence continues at coordinate 152,035 of PVIW01000738.1, forward strand.
GTTTCATCAGTGTACATTCAGATACACAAAGATATATTTTTTCAAAGTTGTGTAAATTTTGGATTGCCACACTGTTCAGTGGGTGTATACAAGCAAAGATTAGGTAGAAGGCATTTGTAATAGCAAAGATTGAATTTTGACTTGTGAATATCAGATTTGCCCATTAATAGATATAAATAATTCAGAATCTTACATCTTTCTGAATTCAGCCATGAACTGTATTCATAGATTCTAGATTCTATTAAGCAGGTGCTCAAAGTGATTAGATTAATTTAGCAGTTTTACAGGATTTTAAAAAATGACTCTTTTTGCTGTTGTTTCAAGAGGGTTAGTCTGAAATATTAACTTTCAAATTGAAGAGTAACTTGGATATGAATTGTGTGTTTCTGTGAGATATGTGTGCATATCTTTCTTTACAGATGTGTTTGGGCTGCAATTACTACTGGGTTGTATTCTGTACGGAATTGCCATTTTAATAATGTAATTTTTATAGTTGGTGTTCTTATATAAACTATCTTAGACTTACTGATATTGACAAAGAAAAAAATATAAGCTATAAGATCAACCAAGGGAAAGAGTCTGTTTCCATCCTGTCTTTTGTTTCTATATGCTGCCATAGTGTGCTAAATCATCAATTCTCTGTGAATAATTATGACTCAGTTGCTATTCCTAAAACTGAAAATGGATAATCTCTAAGTTCAACTAATACTATTTATCAGTAAGGACTCCAGTGATAAAGTTAAGCTTTATTTTCCTTTGTTTATCAAGTAGAGTTCTACCCAATTAACTTTACTTTGTTTATAATATTATTTGCTAAGCAAAAAACTTTTAAGTTTATAATGAACAAGACAAACAAACAAGCAAAATAGAACCAGAGGCATGGAAGCAAGGAACAGACTTTCAGTGTGCAGAGGGGAGGGGGGAGGGGGAGAAAGAGGCAAAGAAGGGGAAAAGTTTAGTCAAGGAACTAACATAAATGAGCCACAGACATGGACAACATGTGGAGATTGACTGTAGGAAAGGGGATAGGGAGGGTGGGTCAGGGGAGGACAATGGGGGAAAAATGGGATAAATGTAATACAACAATAAAATAAATAAGTTTAAAAAACTTAAGTTTATATTTTCAGGTTTGAATAAATAGATTCCCCATAATTAAATGTTTTTCTGGTTAATTGTAGATTCTTTGGATGGGACGAAACCTTGAAAGGACCTCTAGTTTATCCTGCAACTTCAGTCAATATCCTACTTAAATCATCCCAGGTAGATAAAAATTTATCCTGTTTTTCTAAATCTTCAGAGGTAATGTGGCAACCTTTGTAGATAATTTTTTCTAGCATTTAATTGTTTTCTCTGTAAGGAGAGCCTGCCTTCTCTCCAACCAGCACACATTTAATGCTCTAGTTGTATTCTCTCACTCAGGTGAGAGAATTTTTCTCAATTTTTGAGTAAAAAATCTGCTTACTATATAATATTAAGAAGATCCTAATTCTTCATGAACTTGATAATAGTAGCTACCATATGTAGTGCTTTTGTTTCAGACACAGTTGTAAACTCTTTGCAGATTATAATGCATTTACTCCTCACATCAGTCCTGAGGTTAGCACTATTTCTGTCCTCATTTTACACGTGATAAAATAGAGGCTTCTTGAGATTAAGTGATTTGCCCAAGTTTATACTCAGTCATTTTACTTGTACTAAAAGAAAGCTGATAATCTTTTATTATAGATAATTTGGGGTATTTTTTTATCAAGCAATAACTAAATTTATTTATCCATTTATTTGTTTGTTTATTTAATAAGGAAACCAAGTGGGGAGGGATAGGATTCGAACCTTGGCATTTTGCTGACAAAGTCTGTGCTCTGATTCATTGTGCTCTGTCTGGCATTATAGCTACTTGACTGTTGTGAAGCTCTTTTCCAGATTAAATAGTGCTGCTTTGTTTTAATCCCTGATGGGTCTTGTTTGGCAACACTTAAATTATCCCTGTGGTGCTGTTATTAACAGTTTCTCAGGTGCTTTCTGGGTAGGGAAACTGGGCAAACGCCTTAAGGGTTATATCTATGCAAAGATTATCTTAAGGTTCTCATATACTCCTATTATTTATTATAAAATGACCCCAAATCAATTTTAAAAAGTCCAATGACATTTCAGATTAATGGTTACCTGTCACTTTAGCTACAAAAAGGCCCTGCACTTGCTATATACCATAGGGTTGTAGTTGAAAGATTGTTGCCATTGAGGGAAAATGGAACCCCCAGTGCAGATATCCATGAGCAATATCTCTTCAGGCTCTTGCTGAATATGTGCTGTCTTCTCTTTGTTTGCCTTTGTAATAATATACTAAGTACATTTATGCATGCTTTAATTTGGTTAAATAAATTGACATACTCCTTTTTTAAAAAATTCAGAGTTTAAAAAAATTTTTATTTAAAAAATTTTTTTAGAGATAGGGGAAAGGAGGGAAGAAGAGAGGGAGAGAAACATCAACCCATTGGTTGCCTCTCTCACGCATGCCCCCGACCAGACACCTGGCTCACAACACAGGCATGTGCCGTGACCAGGGAACCAGCCACCTTTCAGATTGCGGGATGATGCCCAGCCTACTGAATCACACCAGTTAAGGCAAGACTTCATTTTTTTAGAGGAGTTTTAGGTTCACAGAAAAATTGAGGGGGAGATACAGAGATTTACCATTTACCCTCTGCCCGGACACATGCATAGCCTCCCTCATTATCAACATCCCCCACCAGAGTGGTTCATTTGATATAATTGATACATTCTTTTAAAACATAACTAATAATTAGTGTTTACTAAGTAAGTGTCCAGCCTAAGCTAAGTATGTCAATTGATTGAAACTTAACAACTCTGAGAGAGCATCTGTTAATACTTGATTTTTGGGGGTGGGGGGTGACTTGATTTTTTTACAATGTTTCAAACTTACAGAAGAGTTGCAAAAATGGTATAAGGAACTTTAATATACCCTTATTTAAATTCACCAGTTGTTTTCATTATGCCCTATTTGTTTTATCATTTTATCTCACTTGAGTATTTTTAATCAAGTAAATTTTTTTTTTTTTTTTTTTAAAGGCAGCGGGTTTTTTTTTTTAATTTTTTTAAGATTTTTTATTTAATTGTTTTTAGAAAGAGGGGAAGAGAGAGAGGCAGAGAGGGAGAGAGACATCAATGTATGGTTGCTTTTCACCTGCCTCCAGCTATGGACCTGGCTGGAGACCTGGCTTGCAACCTGATTATGTGCCCTGGCTGGGGAATCGAACCTGTGACCTTTGGGTTCGCAGGCTGGCGCTAATCAAGTAAATTTTTTTAAAAAATTGATAAGAAGGTCTTAAGTTTTAAAAGAGAAGGGAAGACTGTTTTGAGTGTATCAGGAAGTTAGTATTTGTCTGATTTTAGGCAAACATGTGAAACAAAAGAATCAGTGGATTTTGTGATGTGGTTTGTTTTCTTCAGCCAATTCTGAAAAAACATTTTATTTGTGACTGATGAGTTTGTAGGCCCCTCCCACATCAACAACCCCTTTGCTGGGGTTTCCTTAGCACTTAGCATGGTGTGCTTCTGTGTGAGTGGGCCATTAGAGTATGCTAGGTGTTGATGTATGGGTAATTGTTATGTGGAAACAGGAGCCACAAGAACTGTTCAACACCATGACTAAGTGCAAAATGTATACGAACATTGGTTGCAATTCATACAAATAGTTTTGCCTTATGGTAAGGGAATGAATATAAATACTGCAGGTAATGTTCTATTACCTCCCCCTAAACCTAAGTTTGGGGAGTCTTTTCAGTTGTTGTCATATCAGGAGATTTAACTGACACCATTCCCAATGCCACCTTCCAGTTCATTCTCAATCTTTATTATTAAAATGGTAGCCTGTCCTTTTGATAAAGGCATGACCTGCAGAATGAGGCCTGTCTAATTTTAATGAAAGCACTATTATCTGTATTCCAACAAATGTAAAATGCAGCACTTGTAAGCTTCTTTTCCTTTCCCCTATTTTAAGGGATCATGAAACGATGAAATAAAGCTTCTTATTAAACCTGATTGTAATAATTAAAAACACTTTGCTTTTATAAGGATGAGAAAATTACAAATTATTTGGAAAGTATTTTTCCCAACCATGCATTGTCCATGAGGCATAGGTAGTTATTCTGAAGACTATACTACTGTCCCTTTGCTATTTACATACTAACAGAAGTCTGAAAAGTAAGGCACTCTTCTGAAATGTTCAAGGTTGCTTTATTATATGTCATGTTGTAAACAGCATCCTGTGACAGGTATTTTCTCTCTTTGTCTTCTATTGAGCTAATTAGTAATTTACACTCTACTAGCATTTCTTCCAGCCTCACTGTGTGAAAATGCGTACTACTCTGTACCTTCCTTGCAGCCTGGGCTGGCAAATGATTTGGGGCAGATGTTGGTTAACACATCAGAAGGATTATGACCAAAGTTTATTTTTGTCATATTTTTGTTTGTTCTTTTTATAAAAGTACAGGCTTTTGTATATGCCCTGCCCCTGCCCCCTCCCCCCCTCCCCTCCATTTAAATAGGAATGTTATGACATTACCTCCTATAATCCAGAGCAAATGTCCTTGATTCAACTCTGGGCTGTTTTCTGTTCTATCCCTACCCCCACTCCATCGTTGTGGGATTTGGGGAGGATTAGCAGGGCCGTCTGGCATAGTTTAGAGCCCAGAAATCTGGTCTCACGTCTCCCTCCCATTGTCAGAATACACAGCTTCTTGTCATTGTCTTTAGAACCCAGTAGTCCTCCTCCTGCTGGGCATGTTATGTGAGGCGTGGGAGGGCAGCACTATTGCTAGCAAGGTAGGAAGATGCTTTTATGGCACTTTTATCCATCCAAAGGAAGGATAGGCCCTACATTGCATTAGTTTTTTCAAAATGCATTTTTGAGTGACTGAAAGATAATTTGTAGCTTAACTTGAGCACTTTGTTACAGTGGTGTTCTGCTGTTTCCTGTGCCTGGTCTATCTCTTTCAGGCTCTGACATGGGAAAGGTGACCTGTAGTATCTGTCATGTGCTCACTTGGATAGGCCAGATGGGCGTATTAAAGTAGCAAAAACTTTTGACTTTGAAATAAAACCCTAGGGATCAGTTTGCTCAGTGAGGATTATAATTTTAATTGAGAACTAACTAGAGGAATGGTACAGAGGGGTTTACTGATTTATTAGTTTTGAGCCAAAACCTTTCCAAATGCTAGATAATTTGTGGTGCTTATTTTTGCAGTTACGGACACTAATTTATCAGAATAATAAGGTCAGAGTCCCTGTTAATTAGGGTTCCCCTGACAAAAAATGGTTGCCTGGATGTGGCCACAGAGAAAATCAGGTGAGAAAATGTGTGAATAACTCTGTTCAGTGATCATTGCTAGTAGCATTGTAATCATAGACATCTAGCCTCTGACAATGCATCAGCATTCATGAACAGAGGAGATTTCATTTATGTAAGCATTCATAGAGTGTGTGGGGCTATAGGTTTTGCTCATATTTACTTCTTTTCTCCTTTTTTTTTTTTTTCTGTGTTGTAATACAATAACCTGTGTCAATTGTTTTGGAAGTTCATGGTGAATACTAATTATACTCTTGTGCTGTAACATCTAAAAGAGGTTGTCAAGGTCAGATTTTAATCAACATATATCAAAGTAAAATATGGAAGTGGACTGATCAAAGAAGTATTTTCAAAGATTTTTAAATTTATTTTTAGAGAGAGGAGAATGGAGGGAGAAAGAGAGGGAGAGAAACATCAATGTGTGGTTGCTTCTTGCACACCCCCAACTGGGGGCCTGGCCCAAAACAAAGGCCTGTGCCCTGACTGAATCAAACCAGTGACCCTTTGGTTGAGTTGGTGCTCAACCTACTGAGCCACACTAGCCAGGCCAAAGAGGTATTATGAGTCAGTAAAGGTGAGAAAGTGAACACATGACTATAGAACTGAATATACTCTTAAAAGAAACATTTCTAAAGTGTATGGCATAACTTAAAAACTGATAACAATGCATTTCACTTGAAAGGTATGTGTACTTGAACGAAGAGATCAAACTCATTTGTGCTTGGCCTCATTGTCTATTCCATGCTAAAATCTCAAATTGGTTAAACATTACCATCTCCAATTATATTGTTAATGTGCACCTTGAATTGTTTTTATCTTCATAGGCAGTTCAGCTTAGCCTATAACTAATAATAAATAATTCAAAATCTAGTTAAGCTATAATTTCAGTGATTCTAATATTTTTCTAATATTTTTAAATAAATAAAAAAACATATAATTACCACCTTTTGCCTGTTAGATTCAAAGATTAAACAAGTTGATGGTAGCCAGTAGTGAATGAGGATGTGGGGAAAAGTTCATACTTGACGCACTGCTGGTAGGAACGTAAGTTTCCTTAGAGGTAAATTTAACAATGTTTATTGGAATTTATCTATTTAATTATTAGAAAATTTTATTTATTTATTTTTAGAGAGAGAGGAAGTGGGGGATAGAGAGGGAGAGAAACATCAGTGTGTGGTTGTCTCTCATGCACTCCCAAATGGGGACCTGGCTTGCAACCCAGGCATGTGTCCTCATTGGGAATCCAGCCAGTCACCCTTTGTTGGACAGGCCAGTGTTCAGTCCACTGAGCTGCACCAGCCAGGGCCTATTAGAATTTAAAATGTGCATTCCCTGTGACCCAGCAATTCCACTTCTAGAAATCTATCCTATAGATATATTGATACAATTGCATGGAAACTAGTATGTAATGTTTCTTTATGGCACTGTTTGTTATATCAAGTTCCACAGTTAGGAGCTGGTTAAATACTGTATGATGGGTCCACACGCAAAAATGCCACTAAGCTGTTAACAATACGATGGGTCTCTCTATATGCTAATGTAGAAAGATGTCCACCATAAAGTTAGTTAAAAAGTTACATTATAGAATGATATTTATAGATTATTACTTATTTTGTAAAATGTTAAAGACTTATTGAGACGTTCCTTTTGGGGAAGGAGGTAGCCACTTTTTATACTCTGTATACTCCTATATAGTTTACTTCTCATAAATTTGTGAGGAAGGGGTTAACTGAGAACATCTTCATGATGGAAACTTCTGTGGTGGTAAGGGAGAAGATGGAGGGAGTTGGCCAGAGAAAAGAACTGAACCACAGACCTCTTCCTTTCTTCCTCCCTCCCTGGCCTTCTCTTGAAGAATAATGAATAAAATCTTTAAAAAACAAAAACAAAAAACAGTTTGAAAATTAAAAAAGAACTGATTCATTCATATGGTAAACATCAGTCATATTTTTGAGTCAGAAATGTCTGAAATGGCAGAAAGATAGAATAGAGTCGAAGTTTAGGGCATTTGGTGGAGGTTTAAAGGTAATAAAAAGAGCCTACATTTGATTTGAAAATGATCCATAAAGTGGAGATGATAATAGTACCTAGTCTGCCCTGACTGCTGTGGCTTAGTGGGTTGAACGTTGTCCCATGAACCGAAGGGTTGCCTGTTTGATTCCCGGTCAGAGCACGTGCCTGGGTTGCAGGCTGGCTTCGGTTGGTAGCATGCGAGAAGTACCGATTGCTGTCTCTCTCACATTAATCTTTCTCTTCCCCTCTCCGTCTCTTCCTCTTTCTCTAAAATCAATAAACGTATCCTTGGGTGAGGATTTTTAAAAATCTAAAAATGCTGAAGGGTTATAATTTTAGATCTCCAGACACGTGATATCCTACAAGTTGCTATTGGTTTTGTTTACCAATATTATCATGTAAGTATATTAACATTTGGGGTTTGTAAAAGAAGGGAATGGTGATTTGGGGGGAAAGCATCATTTTCTGTGCCCACAGGGTGTGGAATAGATATATCACTTTCCACCAAATGTGTTAATCACTTTTTGTTAGCAGTGCTGTATAATGAGCATATTAGCTACAACACCTACATTGGCAGCCAGCAGTCAGCTTGTGAAACCTTTTAGAAAACAGAAGTCTGGCAAGAAGTGTTCCTGAGCAGTTGAAATAGCTTTTGTGGAAAAATTACATGGAACAAATAAAATAGAAAGAATTTTTCTAAAAAAAAATTGTTTTACTTCTGAGAGCCACAGAAAAGGTGTTTTACTGTGAACTGAGATGTTACAGTGTAATTTTGTAGGGCTTTAGAGTTCTTTTTGTATTTCAACTTTTCACTTAAGTTTGTCATTTAAAGAATTTTGAGATATATTTATATTTGATTAAAAAATAAGTATAAATTTCTATAATACAAAAAGTAAATTTGTCTATTTTAAGAATGATGAATTTCTTACACTATAGTATATACTATATTCTAATCTAAATTATTTTCCCCTTCTACTTCCAGTTAAAATCTATTATAAAACATTTTTGAGGGTTCTTTAAAAAAAAAAATAAAACCCTCTGTAGAAATAACAAGAAAAGTTTATATTTAAGCACAGTACTTGGCACTTGAAGTGTTTAATAAATTTTTATTAAATAAATGTATGAATGAATGAAAATATTCTGAATTTGGATTTCATACTCTGTAATTTGGACACAGTCTAACATTGCTGTATAAAGGCCCTCTGTTCAGCCCCCGTCCTGTGCCCAATTTCCTCTCCTACACCACAAGCACCCTTTCTAATGTGTTTGCTAGTATATATTGTTAATTCTATATGCATCTTTGTAAAATATTTGGTAATTTTTTTGTACATGTATCTTTAATTCCAAAATTCCTCATTGTATCACACTACTATATAATTTAGCAAAGTTGAAGGTATGGGTAGACACACTTGGCCTCCTTCCACAGCCATAAGAAGGATTACAGCTACCTCAAAACAAAAAATAACTAGAACTACCAGAAAATCTAAATGTGTGGAAGCCAACAAACAGATATAAAGAAGTAATACTCAACCTGGATGGGTAGGAGGAGCAGAGACAGGGAGCGTGGGCGGAGAGGATGCAGTGCTGCTGCAGCGGCAAGGCAGGGCTGATGTCGAGCAGCGGCTGTAGCCAGCGGTGGAAAGAGTAGCCATACATTATAAAAGCAGAGAGGGACACCTGGGGAGTGATACCAGTCCCAGGCTAGACCTCACAGCTCATGGTTCCAGCAAATGGGAAAATCAAGCCTTATAGCTTCTGACTATGAAAACCAATGGGGGCTGGGGTGACAGAAGAAACTGCTGATCTCAGGAAAGTCCATTTGAAGGGCCCCCATAGCCTTAGAATGTCCACAAACGTACTAGCTCTGGGAACCATCAGCAGGGCAACAGCTAGAGAGGCACTAATCCCATATGGGAAGTGGGTGAAGTGATTGGAAACTAGGCAAGTGTGGAGCAAGCAGCATTGTTCCCTCTCTGACCCCTTCCCCACATACATCGCCACGGTGGTGAAATGGGTGGCCCAGCACTGATGAATACCTAATACGCCACCCCTTACAACATAAGAGATGTGATGGCTCTACCTAATACACAGAGACAAACACAGGAGGCTGTCAAGTTGAGGAGAGGGAGAAGTATGGCCCAAAAGAGGGAGGAGATCAAAACTCCTAAGGGAGAACTGAGTGACGAGGAGATAGCCAACCTAACAGATACAGAGTTCAAAACACTGGTGATAATAGTGCTCACAGAAATGATAGATTTTAGCAAATGAATAAGGAAAGAACATGAAGGCTGTATTAAGTGAAGAAAAATCCACAATAAACCAATGGTGAAGGGAAAGAAGACTGGGTTCAAATAAACGATTGGAACATATGGAAGAAATAAACAGTTAACCAGCACAGAAAGAGAAAATAAGAATTTTAAGTTAGGAGAGACTTAGGAACCCCTGGGACAGCTTTAAACATACCAACATCCAAATCATAGGGATGCCAGAAAGAGAAGAGGAAAAGCAAAACTTTGAAAACTTATTTGAAAAAATAATGAAGGAAATCTTCCCTAATTCAGTGAAGGAAATTGACATACAAGTCCAGGAAGTACAGAGAGTCTCAAACCAGCTAGACCAAAAGAGGACCACACCAAGACATATCATAATTAAAATGCTGAAGGTTAAAGATAAAGACAATCTTAAAAGCAGCAAGTGTAAAAAAAGAGAGTTACCTACAAAGGGGTTTCTATAAGACTGTCAGCTGATTTCTCAAAAGAAACTTTGTAGGCAAGAGGGGGCTGGCAAGAAATATTCAAAGTGTGAAAAGCAAGGACCTACAACCAGGATTACTCTATCATTCAGAACAGAAGGGCAGATAAAGTGCTTCCCAGACAATGTAAAGCTAAAGGAGTTCATCATCACTGAGCAGTTATTATACGAAATGTTAAAGGGACATATTTAAGAAAAACAAATCAAAACTATGAACATTAAAATGACAGTAAACTCAAAACTATCAACAAATGAATCTTAAAAAACCAAAAACACCAAACAACTAGAACAGGAACAGAGCCATAGATATGGAAATCATATGGAGGGTTATTAGCTGGGAGGGGAAAGGGGGAGAATGAGGGAAAAGGTGCAGGGCTCAAGAAGCATAACTGGTAGGTACAAAATAGACAGGGGGTTGTCAAGAATAGTAAAGTAAATGGAGAAGCCAAAGAACTTACATGCATGACCCATGGGCATGAACTAAGGGGGGTGGGATTGCTGGAGGGAAGGGAGGTACCGAGCATAGTAGGGCAAAGGGGAAAAATGCTGGGACCACTGTAATAGCATAATAAATAAAATACACTTTTACAAAGAATTTAGCTATAGAATTATCCCTGTAATAATACTATAGAGCTTTTTTCACTTATTGCTGATATAAGAGCTATGTATATTTTTGGATTGTATTTAGCTAATTGGCCCTCACTGCAATATAGTATTCCCATAGTGATGGATGCCTAGGCTACTATAAACGATGCTAGCAATAAACAGTCTTGCACATGTCTATTATGGAAGTGTTTGAAGATTTCTTTGTGGCTTTGTGGCATAAGGATTGTCAGGTTGTTGAATCAGTTTACATCCCACAGGCATTGTATTCCCCATCACCCCAACCCCTGATATTGTCCACATTTCTGATTTTTGCCATCTAATAATGTCTCACTTTAATTAATGTTTCCTAGTTATTACAGAGTTTGAGCATTTCTTCATATTCTAGTTAGCTGTTTCCTTTTTGTGAAATAAGCATGAAACAATAAGTAGTATTTTTTTAAAGATAGAGGAGCTTTTGGTGATGCATCATAGTTTGTAAAATATTAATGTATTTTCTCAAACTTCAAAAAGGGAAGAATGTGCCCTGGCTGGTGGCACAGTGGATAAGGTGCCGGCCTGCAAACCCAGAGGTTGCTGATCCGATTCCCCAGCCAGGGCACATAACCAGGTTGCAAGCCAGGTCTCCAGCCAGGTCCATGGCTTGAGGCAGGTGAAAGACATTGATGTCTTGCTCCCTCTTTACCTCTGTCTCTTCCCCTCTCTCTAAAAATAATAAATAAAATCTTAAAAAAAAAAAAAAAGAACAACATCATACTTTTATAGATGCTTAAAGTACTGTTTTCTTCCTGATTGCAAGAAACAGTAAAATAAACATTATTTTTAAGCATTCAGTGTAAAAGCTATAAAGTACGCTACAATTAAACCCAGAATAGATTTGGTCAGAAGATGCATTAGCACATTAGATTTTTAGAAAATCTCCTCTGGACATAAATCAATAGGAGATTATAATGATCCAGCTGTTTTCCCCTGTTTACAGTGTTCTAGATGTCAGAAAACTGAGTAAATAGCAGGCAACACCTCTACTTGCCTTTCCATAGAGAGCCCATCACTTGATCAATAACTACGGGCTTATAATCTCATTGACTCTTAAGAGATTATATTAAATATGATAAACAAGTACCATATTATACTCCCATTTTTTATGTGAAAGGGCCATAGAAAATAGAGATATGAAGTACTGGAGGATAAAGAAAATCATATTTCCTAATTGAAATGCTAGTTCGTGGGGCCTTAGACAAAGCTGGGCGGCAGTTGTTTCAGGTTTGTACAGGAATCTCACTGTTCAATCTTCATGAAAGGATGAGTGGCCAACTCAAAACGCGTTTTCCCCTTGTTCCAATAGATGCACAGTACTTGTGCTTTCCTCTTCAAGGAAGCAATACAGTTTTGAAGTGTTTTCATTTCTGACTAAAATGTGATGCCCATCAGCTTGTTCTGTTGACTTTGGTTTAGCATCTGTTTGACCAAGTGAAAAAGGAAATTTAATTTGTGACATGATTGACATAGACATAAACCGTGAACTTTTCCCAGTAATATGTTAAATGTTTTCTTTCATTTCTCTCTTTTAGTTGATGTTGTGATTATGACTTTTAAGTATCAACAAAACATTTTTCCTGCTCTTTTCAATCACACTTTATGCTAAGATATAGTTTTCTAAATAGTTTGATATTGCTCTACCTTGAAATTTTATTTTTCTCTCATTATGTTTTTTTCTCAGAAATCTTGCTTAACAAATCTCATTTCTAGATGCAATTTTAAAACATCCTTTTAAACCTTTCAAGAGTGTTTTAAAATTTAATATTTATCAATGCAAAGCCTCTGTATAAGCATAAAAAGCATACTACCCATTTCTTCCTTACCCAACATTCTGCCTCTCCAAGCACCTCTATTTTCTACCCTTTGAGCTGTTTATTTTGATATTTAATGACATTTTCTGAACAGTGGGCTTTGGGTGCTATTTTAAAAAATCTATACATGGTTTTGTTTTCTAGACCGGCACAACTATCATCCTGGGATCTACCTTCCCACATATCCAGGCTGTATACCTTCACCTCCCTGTGTTCGGATCCCATGTTTTTGGACCTCATAGCTTCCTCCTTTACTGTTTACACTTTAATTGAGCAATTCCTCCACAAAGTTTCAATGAAAAAGGTACATCGGATATAAATTTGTTTGTGAATCTGCATGTGTGAAAATGTCTTCATTTTTTCTAATGCTTAATTTATAATTTCCCTACATATAGAATTTTAGATCAGACAGTATGTTTTTCTGAGTTTAACAAGCATTGCTCTATTGCTTTCTTGCTTCTATTATTGCTTATGAGAGTCTGATGGTGTTCTGAATCTTGATTGTTTTTCCTCCTCCTTGGTTACTTTTAGGATCTTATCTTTGTCCCTGATAATAATCAGACTCACTATGGGCCTTGTTTTATCTGTTGTGCTAGGCAGACTGAGGGCTTCAATTTGGAAACACATTTTTATTTCTGGGATTTTCTTGAATCCTAAATTCAAACCAAATTATCCCTTCTTCCCCAGTTTTTCCATTCTTTCTCTCTGGAACTCTTATTACTCTTATTAGTTTTATTTGGAATTTATGGACTGATGGGTCTTTTAATTTTTCTTTTTTTTTCCTTTTTCTCATCTGTTTGTTTTCTTCTACTTTCTGGGAGGTGTCTTGAGCTTTCGTCTTCAGGCTCTTTAAAAATTTTATATTCTCCCCGGCTGGTAGCACAGTGGATAAGGCCCTGGCCTGCAAACCCAAAGGTTGCTGGTTCAATTCCCAGCCAGGATACGTAGCCAGGTTGCAGGCTGCAGCAATAGCTCTCCTCTGAGTGCATTTTCTTAAGGGTTTGAAAGTCATTTATTAGAAAAGCAATTTGTTGTCAGCCCATTTGCAATTTATAACTTTTTTGTTTTTTATCTAAGTATATTTTATTGATTATACTATTACAGTTGTCCCATTTTCCCCCCTTTGCTCCCCTCCACCCAGTAGTATCCCCTTCCCTCCAGCAGTCCCTATCCCCTTAGTTCATGTCCATGGGTCAAGTATATCAGTTCTTAGGCTTCACCCTTTCCCAGCTATTCTTAACTTCCTTCTGTCTATCTTGTACCCACCAATTATGTTTCCTAATCCCTGCACCATTTCCTTGTTTCTCCTTCTCCCTCCCAGCTGATAACCCTCTCAATGATTCCCATACCTATGATTCTACTCCTATTCTGGTTGTTTATTTAGTGTTTTTTGTGTTTATTTTTTAGATTCTGTTGTTGATAGTTGTGAATTTATTATAATTTTAATGTTCATGGTTTTGATCTTTTTTTTCTTACATAAGTCCCACTTAACATTTCATATAATAATGGCTTGGTGATGATGAACTCCTTTAGCTCTTCCTTGTCTGGGAAGCACTTTTTCTGCCCTTACATTCTAAATGACAACTTGGCTGCATAGAGTAATCGTGGTTGTAGGTCCTTGCTTTTCATCACTTTGAGTATTTCTTGCCAGCCCCTTCTTGCCTGCAAAGTTTCTTTTGACAAATCATTTGATAGTCTTAATAAGAATGCCTTTGTAGGCGCCTCTCTTCTTTTCTCTTTTTTTATTATTTTTTAAGATTTTATATCATTATTTTTAGAAAGAGGGGAAGGGAGAGAGGCAGAGAGGGAGAGAGACATCAATGTATGGTTGCTTTTCACCTGCCTCCAGCCACAGACCTGACTGGAGACCTGGTTTGCAACCTTGTTATGTGCCCTGGCTGGGGAATCGAACCTGCGACCTTTGGGTTCGCAGGCCGGCACCTTAGCCACTGTGCTACCAGCCAGGGCCTCTTTTTTCCCTCTTGCTGCTTGTAAGATTCTCTCTTTATCTTTAACCTTTGGCATTTTAATTATGATGTGTCTTGGTGTGGTCTTCTTTGGGTTTAGCTTGTTTGGGACTCTCTGTGCTTCCTGGACTTGTATGTCTACTTCCTTCACTAAATTAGGTAAGTTTTCCTCCATTATTTTTTCACATATGTGTTCAATTTCTTTCTTCCTCTTCTCTGTCTGGCACTCCTATGATTTGGATGTTAGCACGTTCAAAGTTGTCCCAGAGGTTCCTAAACCTCTCCTCTTTTTCTTTTTCTTTGTTTTTTCAGAATGTCTTTTTTTTTTTAAAGATTTTATTTATTATTTTCAGAGAGAGGGGAAGGGAGAGAGGCAAAGAGGAGAGAGGCATCAATGTATGGTTGCCTTTCACCTACCTCCAGCTATGGACCTGGCTTGGAGACCTGGCTTGCAAACTGGTTACGTGCCCTGGCTGGGAATTAAACCAGCGACCTTTGGGTTTGCAGGCCATCACCTTATCCACTGTGCCACCAGCCAGGGCTCTCTCCTCTTTTTGAATCCTTGTTTCCTCTTTTTGTACTGGTTGACTATTTATTTCTTCCTTATGTTCTAAATCACTGATTTTGAACCCAGTCTTCCTTCCCTTCACCATTGGTTTTGTGTGGATTTCCCTTTGTTTCACTTAGCATAGACTTCACTTCTTCCCTTTTGCTTTTGTTGTACTGAAGCATAACTGTCAAGTCTTTTTCACCAGCATTTTAAACTGTACATCTGTTAGGTTGGCTATCTCCTCATCGCTTAGTTCTCTCACTGGAGCCTTAATCTGTTTCTTTTTGGGGGCCCTAATTCTCTGTCTCCTCAAAATGACAGGCACCTGTATTTTCCTCTGTCATAGGTAGAGCTGTCACATCTGTTATGTTGTAAGTGGCAGAGCCTTGTGTCAGTGTCAGTGTGGGGTGACCTGTTTCACCACGTTGTAGCCCTGTATGTGGGAGAGGAATCTGAGAGGGAACAATGTTGCTTGCTCAGCACTTGTCCCCTTTCCAAGCACTTCTCTTGCTTCCTGTATGGGACTGGCACCCCTTGGTTGTGGTTCCCAAAGTAGATGGGTTTGGGGATGTTTTAGGACTATGGAGGTTCTCTAAACAAGTGGACTCTGCTGAGAGACCAGCAGCTTCTTCCGCCATCCCAACCCCACTGGTTTCCACAGCCAGAAGCAATGATGCTTTATTTTCCCTGGCAGTGGAACCATAAGCTGCACAGTCTGGTCTGGGACTGGGAGCAGTCCCAGGTGTCCCTATGGACTTTTATATTATGTGACTGTGCTTTCTGCTGGCCAGTCACAGCCCTTGCCTTGCTGCCTCTGCCACCACCACCACCGTAACTTGTCCTCTCCACCCCTCCCAACTCTCTGAATGAGTATTACTTCTTTTTATTTTTTTAAAATTATTTCCAGAGAGAGAGGAAGGGAGAGAGGCATCAATGTACGGTTGCCTTTCACCTGCCTCCAGCTACAGACATGGCTGGAGACCTGGCTTGCAACCTGGTTATGTGCCCTGGCTGGGAATCAAACCAGTGACCTTTGGGTTCACAGATTGGCACCTTACCCACTGTGCCACCAGCCAGGGCCCTGGATGAGTATTACTTCTTTAAAGCCTTGTTTATTGGACTTTCATACAGCTCCATTTTCTGGTCTCTCTGATTGTTTTTTGTTTTGAGGTAGTTATTCCTTCTTATGGTTGCAGAGGGGGGCAAAGCATGTCTACCTGCTCCTCCATCTTGGTCAAAAATTTGCTTTTTCTGAGTATGTTAATTATAAGTTTTTAAAAATTGCTTCAGCCTCCTGCACCATCTCTGTTTCCTTAAAATACCTGTACTTGATCTTTTGGTTTGGTCTTTCATTTAGGGAATTTCCTTAAATATTGCCTTGGCTATCTTATTCATTCCACAATGAGCCATTAAAAAACTGAAAGCTGCCCTGGCTGGTAGCACAGTGGGTAGGGCGCCAACCTGCGAACCCAAAGGTCGCAGGTTCGATTCCCCAGCCAGGGCACATGGCCAGGTTGCAGGCCGGGTCTCTAGTCAGGTCTGTGGCTGGAGGCAGGTGAGGCACAACCATACATTGATGTCTCTCTCCCTCTCTGCCTCTCTCCCTTCCCCTCTTTCTAAAAATGATGAGATAAAATCTTTAAAAACAAAAACAAAAAACTGAAAGCTGAATGTGCCACAGTGGGGGCTTCTGAAAGTAAACTGGTGGTCTTCATTTTAAGGTGATTAACCTTGCACCCAACTGTTGGAGGTGGGGGTAGGGATTACCTCTAGCAGTCAGTATTTGTGGTGGTTTCTCTTGGCCAAGTTCTTCCCCAGAGAGAATGCTCCAGTAATTGGGTTACCCACCTGGCTGCAACATTTAGGGAACTGAATGGGAGAGAGCTGGAAATATTTACCTTTCAGGTTTCCATTAATCTCCATCTTTTTAGGCTAGTAGGCTTGCCCCTAGTTGTGCCTAAGTCGAGTCTCTAGTTTCCAGAGAGCAAACTTCCTCTCTGCTGACCAGTGGGTGCTTGGAGTTAAGGTGAGAATCTTGGAGTAAAAATTCCACCCTATTCTCCTTTTTCTAGGCCTGCCTGCAGTCTCCACTTTCAGACGAATTTCTGGTTTATCTCAGCACAATTCAATTTGCTTTGGACTGCCCCATAACATGCTCTTAGCTTTTGCTTTCTTTGCTCTGCTAAATCAGATAACTTATCCCTTCACTTTTCAGCTTCCAAAAACTTTTTTGTAGTTGTTTCCTACTCTTTGTCCTGGCATATTTTGTTCTTAATGCCATTTTAGTGGCATTATGGAGAGAACAAAGGTAAACGCATGTGTTCAGTGTATCATGGAAAATTCAAATTTATTTCTCTAATACCCTGTTTCAACAGAAAACTTAATAGATGAATCACTTATAGCAGCAATTTTCAACCAAAGTGCTATGACACACTGGTGTGCCACAAGAAATTTTGAAACATGCAATACCTGACTGTTTAGTCAGGGGCATGGACCTCTTTTCCCATAGGTTGTCAAATTAAAAAATGACAACAGCCAATATAACAATAGCTATCTTGTGTGAATGAATCAAAATTATACCTATTTTTTGTCAGATCAGCAAAAAATATTTTGGTGTGCCACAGAATTTTAGAAGTTAGTTTGTGTGTGGCATGAGATGGAAAAGGTTGAAAATGGCTGGCTTATAGCAATTGCACAATTTTGCTACAGTAGGGCATAAATTCATTTGGTTTTTGCTACCCTCATGGATTAATGCCTAACCTATAGCTTGCTATAAGAGAATGATATTGGAATGACTTTGGGAAGTTTAAAGGTAGACAATAGAAATTTAGGTTATTAATCACTTAAACATTCCTTTTGCAGATGTGGAAACTGAGACACCTGTTTCAGTTAAGAAGTGGCTTATTCATGTTCACTCATTAGAACTAGAACTGAGTCTCTTCTCCAGTGTTCTTTTCCTTAACAGTATGCTTCTATTCTCATTAAAGTAACTGGAAATAGGAGCCCTTTATTCATGGCTCATGTCACCCAAATATCTTGTTCACTTTAGGTTTTAGTCATGGAATTTTTAAATGTTTTTTCTTCCTGTTAATATTTGGAGGTCTAATTTTATTTTGGTGAACTTTGTAACTTGAGAAAATTTGTCTTACTATTTTAAGATGTTTCTGTCTTGAAGAATTTATATTGAGCATTTCAAAGCTTTTTTTCCTCCTACTGTTCCCTTCTCTTTGGATCCCAAAAGTTTTCTGTGGGGGAGGACAGAAAGTCTTTCTTGAATATACGTATAACAGATAAAACAAATTAGTATGCAGGTTAAAATTTTTAATGTGGGAAAGGGAAGCAGGTGTCATAAAAATGTCAACAGGTCTCTTTAAAGAAATCATGGAATGCTTTCTTTAACAGCTTTTCAATTCTCAGTTCTCTTCCAAGATCCTTTCCTGCATTTTACCCCATACTGCATAAACCTTTGTTTTATTTTTCCTTCCCTCCCTAGAACATCACTAAATTCTACATTGATACAAAATTCTTTGGTGTTTATTCATTTATACATAAAATCCATGGTGCAGAAACTCTGTTGTATACTTTTAATTAAAATCATTTACACATATTTATGGAGCACCTTCTTTGAGGCACTGGGTTCCTCTGTAGGTGCTATCATCTTTTGGAGTAATATTAGCTCTTTGACAGGTTCCTGATGGTTGGTATACTTGTAAATTCACCTTTTCTTTAGTCATTATTAGGAGGCAATTGAAAGAATGTGCTTGGCCGCTTTCTTTGTGTCAGCTTGGTAATTAGTAAAACAGCTGGGAGCAGAGCAGGGAAAACCTACTGTTTGGAAACCAAGGGGTCTAATGGCCCCTTATTTGGAAATGAAGGTCTGAGAAGAGAAGCCCCCTGAGAGTCCTTTTTCTTTTCTTTTCTTTCTTTCTTTCTTTTTTTTTTAGTGTATGTGCTGCTAAAGCAAGCACTGAGAGTCCTTATAACCTTCAGATTTCATGATCACAAAGAGGGGCTCCCAGGGAACCAATGATATTCTTTGTAACAACTAACCAACAAAGAAAAATAATGCCTTTGACATATTACATATTCATTTCGGTGATATAATGTAATGATTCAGTATTTGTATATATTATGAAATGATCACCACAATAAATCTAGTTAACATCTGTCACCATACATACTTTAAAAAACATTTTTTCTTACCCTGGCTGGTGTGGCTCAGTGGATTGTCAGCCTGCAAACCAAAGAGTCACCAGTTCAATTCCCAGTCAGGGCACATGCCTGGGTTGCAGGCCAGGTCTCCAGTTGGGGGCGTGTGAGAAGCAACCACACATTGATGTTTCTGACCTCTCTGCCTCCCTCCCTTCCCCTCTCTCTAAAAACAAATAAGTAAACTAAAAATAAAAAAAAAGTGTTGAATGTAGCCCCCTTTAAAAAAGAAAAACATTTTTTCTTGTGATGAGAACTTCTAAGAGTTACTCTTTAGCAACTTTCAAGTATGCAATACATACTGTTTATAAAAGTCACTGTACTGTACATTAGATTCCCCAGAACTCAGTTATTTTATAACAAAAGTTTGTACCTTTTGACCCTCTTCACCCATTCCACCCTTCACCCTTACTACCACTTCTGGCCACCGCCAGTCTGTTGTTCTCTGTTATCTATGAGCTTGTTTTTTGTTTTCTTGTTTGGTTTGAGATTTTTTTTTTTTTTTTAAGATTCCACATATAAGTGAAAGTGGAATCACCCAGTATTTGTTTTTTCTGACTTATTTTACTTAGCATGATGCCCTTAAGCTTGTTCATATTGTTATAAATGGCAAAATTGTATTCTTTTTTATGGCTAAGTAGTATTCCTGTGTGTGTGTGTGTGTGTGTGTGTGTGCACGTGCGCACATCACATTTCCATTAATTTAGCAATGGACAGGTTATTTCTATATCTTGGATATTTTAAATAATGCTGAAGTGAACATGGGGGTTCATATATCTTTTGAATTAGTGCTTTTGTTTCCTTCAAATATATTCCCGGAAGTAGAATTGCTAGATTGGATGGAATTTCTACTTTTAGTTTTTTGAGGAATTTCCATGCTGTTTTTCATGGTGGCTGAGCCAATTTACATTCCTGCCAACAATGTATAAGGGTCCCCTTTTCTCCACATCCTGGTCAACATGCATTTAATTTTTTTTTAATTTCATTGTTGTTGTATTACATCCATCCCTTTTTTGCTCCCCTCTGTCCCCCTCCCTTACCCACCCAT
This sequence comes from Noctilio leporinus, assembly GCA_004026585.1. Taxonomy (NCBI): domain Eukaryota; kingdom Metazoa; phylum Chordata; class Mammalia; order Chiroptera; family Noctilionidae; genus Noctilio; species Noctilio leporinus. The sequence goes on from PVIW01000738.1 coordinate 172,391, forward strand.
TCCCCCCAAAGTCAATCCCACCTGTTGTCCATGTCCATGGTTCCTTTATACTAGGTTCTTGTCTAAACTGCTCCCCTTTCTTGCCTCTTCCTCTCCCCTCCCCCAACCCCCTTCCCCCTGATCACGGAAGGCCTATTCACTGTATTCATATATTTGGTTCTGTTTTGCTTGTTGTTAGTGTTGTTCATTATTGTCCTGTAATGGGTGAGATCATATGGTATTTGTCCTTCATTGACTGGCTTATTTCACTAAGCATAATACTCTCCAGTTCCATCCATGTTGTTGCAAAGGGTAGGAGTTCCTTCTTTCTGCATTTAATTTTTTATAGAATGTTGTACTAGGAAAAATAGTAACATTTATTGAGCATTTATTTCATGCTACTTATTCTTCTGAGCACATTATACATCCTAACTCCTCAACAACTGTATGAGTTAGTTGAGGAAATGGATGCATGGAGCTAGGAGTTTGGTCCCACTGGGTTCTAGTTCAGCCAATCTGGCTTCTAAACCTGCTCACTTAACTACTATACCTAATTAGGGTATTGTTAAGATCTACATTTATTTTGCATCTTTGAATACTATAACCAGATAACAGTGTAGCCAAGATCTATATTGTTTCTGCTGGAACCATTTTTGTTGTAAAGTTCTATAGATTATTAGATATCATTGCTTGGCATAGATAATATACTCATGAATTTATTGACATCTTATTATAGCTTCACTATTGTTCATTTCTGAGCCCTTCTAAGTATTAGTTTTTTAAGGGAATTTCCAGGGGAAACCAATAATATCATTTGTATTTGTAGTATAGTGAGTAATGATATGTAGGTTAGAGTTAACTTTAATTTTTAGAAGAGCTGTGGTTATAGGAAGTATTTTTCTAACATAATATTTTACATTTCTTATTTAAGATATTTTCATGTTTGTAAGAAGTAATTTTGGCATTCCTTTAGATATCTTTAAGAGATGTTATTTATAAAACCGTTATTATCTCTAGTTAGTAAATTAGTTTCCTTGCAGTGTTTTTTCTGAAAACAACCAGCTGTAACATGTCTTTATGTTTAATTTTAAAATTAGAAACTGTTTCATTAGGAGTGGAAATTTATAGCTCAACAGCTCCTCAAACAAGGCAGGTAAAGTGTTTCAAGATATTGCTAACTGCCAAGTAAGTTTTACCATGGTGTAAAACATAACTAAACCTTTTCTGTTTTCTATTTTTATTTTTATTTATTTTTAGAGAGGGGAAGGAGAGAGAGGGAAATATTGACATCGACCCGGTTACCTCTAGCATACCTCCAACTGGGTATCTGGCCTGTAATCTAGGTACGTGCCCTGACCAGAAATTGAACCAGCGACCTTTTGGTTCATAGGCCACCACTCACTCTGCTGAGCCACACACACCAGGAGTAAACCTCTATTTTATATTTATTTATTTACTTACTTATTTCCGATTACTGAAATTGCACTAACTCAAGTAATTATTTTAGGTCTATGCTCTGCTGTTTTCTTGCTGCATGATCCTGTGCTAGTCATTTAATAATTTGAGTATACATTCTTCATTTGTAAAGTGCCTCTGACACTTACTTCATTTTGAGAATTAACTAACACAGCATGATATCTAGTAGAGAGTATAATAAATGTTTCTAAATACCCTCTTCTTATAAAAATTGCCACATTGTGCTGACAGAATTGTTGTGTAATGTTTATAAATGTGCTTGGTAATGATAGCATTAATGTTTTAAAAATGGTATGAATGTATGCTTGCAAACTGAACTCTACCAATTAATAATATTATATGTGGGGAATATAAAAAGCAGGATTAGATTAAGCACAGTGATGCAATAGCAACTCTGGTGTATGCTATATGTGGCTAACACTGTGGGTCTACAGACTAACTGGGATTGGGCATTGCTTTTATTCGCACATACTTATCTTGGAGGATTGAGGAGAATGTAAATATATTATGTTATTGCTTTTAGGTCATTTTATTTTTTTGTGAGAAGGAATTCCCAATCTGGCTAAGATCTTAGGATCTTTAATCCTTACTAAGCTGTTAGTTAAGACCAGGATGTTATTTAACTAAAATAAAGACCCAAGATACCAAACACATTTTAAGATTCCTGAGCTGTACCCGAATGATCAGGCTGTTTTATCCCAGCATGCCCCTCAACCTCCTGGAATGTTCAAATATCAATGCCTGTTCTCACCAGAATAATGATCTCTATTCCGTAGAGAATAGAATAGATCTCTATTCTATTCCATAGCAAGGAAAGAATAGCTAACCATGTGTAGCTCTTGTCAGTTTACAATACACTTCTGTGCATATTTCCTTATTTGATCTTCACAGTACCCTTGAAAGGAAGTAGAGTTGATATTATATCCATTTATAGGTGAAGATGTGAGTTGTCCAAGGTCACACTGCTGCTAATAATTAAATAACCTGGTGGTTAAACCTAAGCCTTCTGATTCTAAATCTAAGACATTTTTACTCTCCCATGTTCTTATGCTCCTTATAAATTAATAGATCCATATAGTCTCTTATTAGATATGAAAGTCAATCAACAAGGCAGGTGGATTCCTAAAGCCTTTTTGATCCTAACCATTATGTGGACATTTAAAAGGGGAGGAAAGTTTCTAATGTGAGGCTTGGCTATCTTTTAGTCCCAGACTCTGGATCTCATGCAGCATTACATTGGTCCCAATTGTTCTTATTTAAGAAGGGCAAGACATCGGAAATTTTCTTCTAATACAAACTTTACCTGTGAAGAGGTTATAAAAATTACAATTTACAGTAGTAAATGCCATGTGAAGTTTTTAATTTAAAAGACATTATAAATGTTAGAAAGCATATGACTTAAGGAATAAACTTTGCGATTAACTTAAATTTGTGTATTTACTTACTTTTAAAGCTTCTTGTTTTAATAAATAAAGCAAGCACACATCAGCAGCCATATGTGAATACCAGATGATTAAAACAAAACAAAAAAGAATCTGCACTGCAGTTAGGAAAGCAAACTTTGTCTTAAGAGATATGGTGTATGTGTGCAGGTGCACCTGTGAGCACATGTGGGTATTTTTCAGGAAAGCCATTCCATTTCAGTCGAGAAAAATAACAGCACAGACCATGTCTAATAACTGGTTTGTTTCACCAGAAGTATATAGAGTAGTTAGGGTATTTTTTAAAAACTGCAACAATTGACCTCATTACAAAGCCTTTTCATTGAAGGAAAAAAACCTTTCTGTATACAGTCAGAACACAACCCAATAAAATAACTGTTTCAGTTTGTTTCAGAGTTGATTGATTGACTTTCTAAAGTCCTTATGCTTACTCACAGGTTAGATTTTTGTTTATCAAACTTTCTTGAATTTAAGGATCACCTAAGGCACCTGTTAAACATAGAATTGACTGGGTCCCATTTCAGACTTCAAGGAAAGCTGACCAGCTGACAGGTGCTGGTGACTTCCACTGTCAGCAGTGCTCAGTTCAGGAGGTGATCGATCTGGAGTCTTCCACGTTGGCCACCTCTACCGACCCATCCTGGGATATTTTTTGAGGAAAAAACCCTCAAAGGCCCTCTAATACTACTTGGGTTTTTGTTTGTTTGTTTGTTTGTTTTTTGAGGATCAGATCTTGTCCCTAGAAACACACATGAACCAACTGAATCCCTTTGTGAAATGGATCAGGATTGAGGAGACACTGAGCTTGGCTTCTACCCCAACAGCACCAGGACCTCCAGCAAGTCCCTTAACTTTGCTGGGCCTCAATTTTCTCTTACAAGAGCATGGGCCATATCTGTCTTATGAACTAAAATTTCTGTGTTATGAAAAATTCCTGCCTTGTCATGATAAACTTAAATTTAAAAGAGGTGGCCCTCTATTAGTGATTCATTCAGACAATATAAAATAAGACAATGGAACATGAAAATGAACGAGAAACAATCTGTGTCCTCAGCAAGTTCACAGTCCAAGTTGTCATTTCATGTATACGATATAACAGCTTCACAAACTCATGCTTAATGGTGAAAAAACACCATCTTAAAAACACCATGTTAAAAAACAGCTAATAAGAAACCAATCCAGCCCTGGCAGGGCAGGTCACTTGGCTGAGCATGATCTTGTGTACCAAAAGGTTGTGGGTTCAGTCCCCAGTCAGGGCACATACCTAGGTTATGGTTCTGATCCCTGGTCCAGGCTCATGTGAGATGCAACAGATCGCTGTTTCTCTCCCCTCTTCCTCTCTCTCTAAAAATCAATAAACATATCCTTGGATGAGGATTTAAAGAAAGAGAGGGAGTGAGGGGGCAGAGAGAGAAAGAGAAATAAAGGAGAGAGGGAAGGGTTTTATTTTGCACGTGAACTTTGTGTTTCACAAAAAAATCACAAATCTGACTGTTTTGCAGTTTTGTGCAGAGGTCCTGATTTGAACTGAAATTATTATTCAGAGCCATTAATGGGTAAAGTCCATGACAAACTAATAATTTAGAATCTTAGAACAGTAAAGTCAGCAGATCTTGAGCTTTTTGTTTATACTGTCCATGCTGTGCACTGAAATGTAAAATGTTATCTGTTTGTTTTACGTTATTAATTACTTGGGGTGATACTAAAGGTAAAAAGATAAAGGATCATTTACTATGTGCCAGACAGTGTACTAGCACTTTACCATCATTCTCATTTAATCCTTACATCAGTGCTATGACATAGATGAGGAAACAGGTTAAGGATGTTAAGTAACTTGCATAAGGTCAGTGCTAGAATGTGGATACCCTGATGATAACTGGTCTGTTACTCTACATCCTGCCTTGTTGCATGACACAAGAAAGCCTGAGAGTTCAGCAAGTTTCATTAATAGTTGAGTTTGAATGTGCTTGCTGGGGACCTTATTTCAAAGACTATTTAAAGGATATCATCCACATTAAAATTTTCTTTTTTACCAATGGTTTCTTTACAAATTATTTTATTTAATTTTATATTTTTAAGATTTTATTCATTATTTTCTTTTTAAAGAGAGGGGAAGGGAGGGAGGAAGAAAGGGAGAGAAACACCAATGTATGGTTGTCCTTCACCTGCCTCTAGCTGGGGACCTGGTTGGAGACATGGCTTGCAACCTGGGTACGTGCCCTGACTGGGAATCAAACCAGCGACACTTGGGTTCACAGGTTGGTGCCCAATCCATCGAGCCGCACCAGCCAGGGCCTGTTACCCACATTTTGTTTGTTTATTTTATATATGTATTCTGTAATTTCTCTTCCCCCATTCAAAAGTATATTGCAGTAGCTTAAATGATGTAAGTGGGGCCTAGATGGAAACTATTTTAACATGTAGAATCTTATTAATAGTAAGCTGATTTATTATAATTCCCAGTTTTCAAGATCACCATCATAATTATTGAAATCATTACTTTTTAAATTAATAGCCATCTCATAGGGCTTTTAAGCCTGCTTAAACTCCATGTAATTAAATATCCTAGGTGCTGTTTAGAATAGAATTGATTATTATGGTTAGCTTTCGGAGAGCATCCAGCATTAATTAAAATAACTTGGATTTAGCCCTGACTGGATGGCTCAGTTGGTTGGAGTATTGACCCGTATACCAAAAGGTTGCAGGTTCAATCCCCAGTCAAGGTGCATTAAGGGAAGCAAGCAAGTGATGTTTCTTACACATCAATGTTTCCCTCTTTCTCTCTCTCTTCCTTTCTTTCTCTGAAGTCAATGAATATATCCTAGAGTGAGTATTAAAAAATAATAATAAAATAACTTATTTTAATGTAATTAAGTTAACTTATTTTTTTAATTTTATTGTTGTTGTAAGTTAACTTTTAATTAATTGTTTGGTGTCCTTATATTGAAGGGATCATTTAGATAGGAAAGGGAAATTTTGTGGCTCTAAAAACCCCATCCACTAAGGAACTAGCATGGAAGAACCATGAAATGGACAACAAGTGGGATTGACTTTGATGGGGAACCGGGTGGGTGGGGAAGGGGACAGAGGGAAGGAAAAAGGGGATGGATGTAATAAAACAACAATAAAATTAAGTAAAAAAAAAAAAAACACAACCCATCCACAGTTGGCTTAGCTTTCTGGACATGGTTGACTCAAATCCCCATTCTAGAAGGGGTAGAAGTGGTAAGCTCTTGCTAAAAATATTTGTGCGTTTCCTGAGTTTTATCTTCTAGCAGTCACTTCTGCCTCCTAGACCCCTATTTTATTGCCTTGTACCTCCGATGTGCACTGTGATGCACTCAGATGTGAAATTTGGCTCTTCTGATTTTTAGGAGGACCCTAGTTCACATAGGACATTTGTGAGTTTGGTACACCTCACTGAAGAAAGAAGACAAAATAAAGGTGGGGTGAGCCTTACATTGTATTAATGCAACTTCCCTAGTGAAGCATTCCCATTCTCAAAATGTTTTCAGGCCTCCCTTGACCCCTGTCTAACCCAACTTTGCTCCATTATACTGACTCATCTCTTCTTTTGCTTCTCTTCATCATTCTCTTCTCTGTTCCTTTCACAGATAATATAACAATTTCTTTCTTTTGTCTAGTGCAGAGCAGTTTCTCTTGACAACCATTCTTGGATTTTGAGAGCCATTGTGAAGGGATTCACTCACCTCAAGGGACTGGACCTGAGAGGTGGGGTGATCCATAAAGAGGAACATATTTTCACAAAGCAAGTTCCTTCTAGTAGGAATTCTTGTGTTAATTATAGGATGACAAAATAGGCTGACAGTGTATTGATCTCTAGCTTATTCAGTCCTGCTTCCTGAATAAAGTGTCAGAAACCTAAAAAATGATTATACATGTAATTTATCCAAATCGTATGCTCTAGACGTCTTTGACTAATCTAATGTCCTTGCGGATAGAATGTATGCTGCTTCCCTAAAAGGCACAAACTCACTTATCACAAAGGGGTCACCTCATGGTATCTGTCATTATTATATATTTCACATATGCACAAATAATTGTAGCTTTTGATAATGAGAATTTTTGTTATCATGAATTGGTTTTTGTTTTTCTGATAGCTTGGGGTTATATGTAAAGACAATGTATCATCTTTAAAACCTAAAGTAAATGCAAAAAGGTATTTTTCAGGATATAAAACTTTACTTTCATTTATGGATCAGACTATTATAAGTGACTGAATCTTAACTGAAAAACAATCAGATTTTTTTTCACTTGCATGCATTAATATTGAGTACTTGTAGATTATTCATTAAACTGCATTGTAAAATATTGATCCTTCTTTTGAATTTAAAAAATAAAATTTATGAAATTGTTTTTTTCCAAAGGTAATAGAGAAGAGGAAACCTAATCAGTGACTGTGGAATAATATGGGAGAAGATGGGAAAAAACTTGTTTAATGGGTAAGAAATAAAATTATAATGAAAATATAAAATGGGATGAATGTAATACAACAACAATAACATTAAATTTTAAGAAAGAAATAAAGATTATGTGTACTCCAAAAAAAAGAATAAAAAATAAATTAAAATATATTATGAAAACTATTTGTAATAGCATATGTAGGGCCAATCTATAATACGTGGCCAAGGGTGGGATACTGTTAGTGTGAGTGATCAGTCTACTTCTATCTTCTCTCCATTCTGAGCTTTCACCACTTTCTTCCTTCTCACTGTTGAGAATTTTTGAGTATTATAAATTAAGCTAAGAGGGGACACAGCCATAACTGTGTCAGGTGGTATAATGAAGTTGAATTCCACGGAAAACCCAATAAAAGGTAGGACTAAATTTATGAGATTATAAAATTGTTTAATTACACAAGTCCATACATTCTCATCATCAATAATTTAAACATGCATAACCAAGCCCTTTAGGTGCATCTTAGCCCCATCCTAGAGAATATATGGGGTCTGTTCAGAAGGTATCCAGCCATGTACTGTGAAAAAGAGACGTTTATTGAAGAAGATACAAGATACAAGAAACATAATACATAGGACAATAATGACTCAGTTCCCTTCAAAGCAGGCACTTTGGGACCTCACACATTTCTCCCCATTGCCATCAGCTGACCCCTTGTATTTTCTTGAATCTCAATGACAGACAGTCTGAAATCTTTTCCCTTTCAAAGGTGAATTTAGTTTTGGGAAAGGCCAGAAATCGCAGAGCGCTAAATCTGGCCAATAGGGAGCTGAGTCACTTGGGTTATTTGATATTGCCAAAAAATTCTGCATGAGATGTGATGCATGAGCAGGTGAATTGTCGTGATGAAGCTGCCAATCACCAGTTGCCCATAGCTGTGGCCTTCAAAATCATCCTAAGAGTTTCCATGAAGGAATGTTCAAGCTTAATGCAAAATTTGATTCAGATTTGTTGCTTTACCTGTTCAGCCATTTTGAATGTGATGGCTGCACAGTCCACATGCTCACTCAGTGTCATCTGCTGCCCTCACAGAAAAACAGTGAAGTTCCTATTGGGTTTTATTTTTAAGTATACTATATTGATTATGTGTTTACAGTTATCCCAATTTCTTTTCACTTTCCTCCCCTCTGCCCAGTATCCCTCTTCCCTCCAGCAATCCCACTAACCTTAGTTCATGTTCATGGGTAGTACATGTAAATTCTTTGTCTTCACCCTTTCCTATATTATTCTTAACATTCCCCTGTCTATCTTGTTCCCAGCAATCATGCGTCTTAATCCCTGCACCATTTCCCCATTTCTCCTCCTTCCCCTTCCCAGCTGATAACCCTATGATTCTATTCCTATTATGCTTGTTTGCTTAGTTTGTTTTTATTTTTATTTTTTAGATTCTGTTGATAGTTGTGAGTTGTTGTAATTTTAGTATTTGTAGTTTTCATCTTCTTTTTCTTAAATAAGTGCCTTTAACATTTCATACATATGTATAGTAATGGCTTAGTGATGATGAACTCCTTTAGCTTTACTTTGTCTGGGAAGTACTTTATCTGCTCTTTCATTCTAGATGATAGCTTTGCTGGATAGTGTAATCTTGACACTTGCTTTTCATCACTTTAAATGCATCTTGCCAGTCCCTTCTTGCCTGCAGTTTCTTTTGAAAAATCGGCTGATAATCTTATAGGAACCCCTTTGTAGATACCTCTTTTTTTTTCTCTTGCTGCTTTTAAAAGTCTTTATCTTTAACCATTGGCATTTCAATTATAATGCATCTTAGTGTGTCCCACTCTAAGTCTAGCTTGTTTGGGACTCTCTGTGCTTCCTAGACTTGTATGTCTATTTCCTTTGCCAAATGAGGGAAGTTTTCCTTCATTATTTTTTCACACAAGTTTTCAGTATCTTTTTCTTCCTCTTCTTTTTTCTGGTACCCCTGTAATTTGGATATTGGTATGTCAAAAGTTGTCCCAGAGGTTCCTAAGCCTTGCTTCGTTTTTGTTTTTGTTTTGTTTTGTTTTGTTTTATTGTTCAGCTCAGGGGGAAAGGGGAAAGGTGGGAGACCAGGGGAAGAACAATAAAGGCAGGCAGGAAGGTGAGGGTGCCCTCGAAGGTGAGTGGAGGAGGAAGGGAGGATGGAGGAGGAGGAGAAAGGGGTCTCCTTGTTTTTTTCAATTCTTGTTTTCTCTTTTTGTACTGGTTAGCTGTTTATTTCTTTCTTATGTTCCAAATCATTGATTTGAACCTTGGTTTCCTTCTCAGCACCATTGGTTTCATGTGGATTTTCCTTTGTTTCCCTTAGCATAGCCTTCATTTTCCTCCCTTATGCACTTGCTGAACTCAACTGTGTCTGTCAAGTCTGTGAGTGTCTATGTTACCAGTGTTTGAATTCTGCATCTGTTAGGTTGGCTATCTCCTCGGCACTTAGTTCTTCCACTGGAACTTTGATCTATCCCCTCTTTTAGGCTATACTTCTCTGACTCCTCAACTTTACAGGCTCCTGTGTTTGCACCTGTGTCTTAGGTAGAGCTGTTGCACCTGTTACGTTGTAAGGGGTGGAGCCTTAGGTATTCGTCAGTGCCAGGTGACCTGTTTCACCACATTGTGGTGCTGTATGTGGGGAGGGGTCTGAGAGGGAACTGTGCCAGTTGCTCAGCACTCACTCCTTTTCCAGGCACTTCTCCCTCTTCCCACATGGGACTGATGTCTGTAACTGTTGCTCTGGTTGTGCTTCCCAGGGTGCGTGGATTTGGGATGTGCTAGGATCATCGAGGTTCTGTATAAACAAGCTGACTCTGCTGAGAGACCAGCAGTTTCATCCTCTGCCCCAACCCCCACTGGTTTTCACAGTCAGAAGCAATGAGGCTTTATTTTCCCCAGCACTGGAACTATGAGCCATGAGTTCTGTTCTGATCCTGGGATCACTCCCCAGGTGCTCCTCCTTACTTTCATAATATGTGACTATGCTTTCTGCTAGCCGGCCACAGCCACTGCCTTGCTACCTCTGCTGCCACCACACAGTGTCCTCTTCTTCGTCCTGGCTCTGCCTCTCCTACCTGTCTTGATGAGTAGTTCTCTTTTTTTTTTTTCTTTTTCTTTTTCTTTTTTTAACATTTAGAATGTTTTATTGACTTTAGGTTGGCTGTGAACAATTACCTGCATTTATACATTTTAAGATGTTTCATCTCATTGAAAAAGAAGACAAATGTTACATTATAGACTTGTGACTTTCATGTGTTTGCCACTCTGGGTTAAGAAAAGTGTCCAGCTCTTTACTGCAATATGTTTCAGTATTATAGTTCATCAACAAAAGGTGTATGCCTTAAATTTCCACTTGCTGCCATTGACTTCTCGCTAGAAACAAACTTCTTCACAGCATTTATGACATCAGCATCAGCTACTGAGTCAATCTGCTGAAGGACTGTGGATGGTGTCATGTACGGACCAGCAGCAAGGGCCTGAGACCCAACTTCGTCCAGGAAACCCTCAGAAGACTCTGCTGACATTAGGTATCCAGCTTTCAGCTTATTCTTGGCAGCCTGGACATCTGTATTGGAAAGGTTTCCTTGAGCAATTGTTTTTACTTGTTTGTAGGCAGCCTTGATAACATCTCCAGCAGCTGCAGCCTGAGAGATAATGTAAATCCCAAAGAGTCCAGAATCTGAGTAACTGGCATTAAAAGCAGAAACGTCAAATGAATGGTGAATTCCCTTGGCAACAGCTTGGTACAGAGGGCTGGTGGCCTTGCTGCCCCTCTTAACATGTGGCCCAGCGCCAAGGACATGCTGGAGAACGTTAAATGCATTTGCTTCTGCACTTCCTGTGGCAGCACTTTCTGCTACAAAAGGAGCATGGACAAGACTGTCTGTATTCTGTTCTCGAATTTCACCTCCACGATATCTGGCTTTTGCACCAGATAAACCAAGCTCGCCCCTCATGTTCAGAAACCGTTCAGCAACTTGCTTCAGAACAGGATGATTCACACCAAGTGCAATTAAAGCCATTCTTGCACTTGTAAAATGGTTCTGAACATAGTGATGTAACCCATTTGATATCGCCTTTCCAATCCTATAGTCTGGACAATACAAAGAATTAGCCAAAGCATTTTGGTAAGCTGCAGCATGCAAATTTTCAATGATACAAGCCTGTGGATTCTGGAAAGCCACAGCTCTGTCAATCCTTAGCTGAGGCTGAAGGGCAGCTACCTCCCAGTGACGAAATTCGGGTGCTGCAGTGACATTGAGCAAGAACTCCATTGGAATTTCAACATCATCCCATAGGCATTCCACAGTGTAGGCCATGTTTTCCCTTGTTGAAGTGACACTTAATTTACCACCAACTGCTTCAATTCCACGAGTTATCTTGAAAGATGATGCTCCTTTTGTAGTCAGACCGGATGCCAGACGAAGCAAATGAGAGGTTCCTAAGTTGTTCGACTCCTCGTATCTACTGCCTGCTTTAATGAACAAGCCATTCTTGATGCAGCAGCATCGTTTTCCAGAGAAGCAATCACTAAACCATTTGGTAATGTGGTAAACTCAAGGTCCGGAGGATGTAGAGGCGCTCCTGCAGGGGCAACTGCGGCTTTCACTTTGGGAGCAACTTTGAGGGAATAAAATCTCAAGAGGGCCCCAGCTCTCGTTAGCAGCTTCATGGTCCAAAGTTGCTTTGACCCACAGTCACTGTCGCTTTATGGGAAAGCAAGATGGTCAGTAGTTCTTCTTTATATCTTTGTTTGTTGGACTTCCATGCAGTTCAGTTTCCTGTAATATCTGATTGTTTTTGGTTTTGAGGTAGTGGTATTCCTTCTCAGTTGTGGAGGGAGACACAGTGTATCTACACCACCATCTTGGTGCGTTGTTCACGCATGTGCATTCCAGTCTACTCTCCGAGGCTGCCTGGTTACATCATGGTACAAACCATTCTCCTTATATTAGCAATGGCTGGACGTTTTCTGGACAGACCTTGTATGAGTGTATGATACATATTGTGCAATTTTCTTTGCCTAGTACTTAAAAACTTAGGCTTAAGAGTCTAATTGTTTTTGACTAGCCGATGTTAACTTGACAGTTGGGCAAGTTAATTTCTTTGTGCCTAAATTTCTTGGGTATAAGCTGGGAACAATAAAATGCCTATCTAAGCCATTTTGAAGATTAATTAACCCATATAAAATTTTGAATAATGCCTGAAAGATAGTAAGTGCTTGGTAAATCTTTAATTCTCATATGTATCCCAGCTTATGTTCTAATGATTAATGTTTTTCTAATATACCTCAAGAGTTAAACCTTTTTGGATAAGGTTAAACCCTGTTGGCAAAGGGTATTTTTTTTTTTTTTTAATTGGCTTCAAGCTTCATTTCTCTCAGAGCACACTGCTAGACTAAGTGAGAATAGTAATGCACCTTCAAATCTTACTGCATATCATATGATGTATATGGAGCTTGTGGGTGCCTATGAATAAATAACTCTCTTTGGGCTCTGATAGTTTTATCTTATCCATAAAAGTATCTGTGTCAAAGATGGTCTTAATGATTAATTCTCTTCTTTCTGGATAGTATGTCAAATTTTCTAAGTTTCCTTTAGTCTATTTTGAAGGACAGGCATTTTGAGTTTCTTTTTTGTTTGTTTCACGGGGTTGTAATAGTTTTGAAAATGTCTTTGATGTCTTTTCTATGGCTTGTCAGCACTTTCTTGGGTGGTGCAAACAATTACCTATTTTAAGAAGCAAGCACATGAAAATAGTCATCTCCTTCCTTGTTTTTTTCAATGTATGGTTGTGTTTCACCTGCCTCCAGCCACAGACCTGACTGGAGACCTGGTTTGCAACCTGGTTATGTGCCCTGGCTGGGGAATCGAATTTGGGTTCGCAGGCCGGTACCTTAACCTCTGCTACCAGCCAGGGCTTCCTTTTAATAATTTTTTATCCAGTATTGTTTTGTAGCTCTCTTAGATTATAAGACTACTATATAAGAACAAGCTAACATTTATTGCATATTTATTATGTATCAGACACTCTTCTTTTTCGTGCTTTACTCATTTATTCATTATTTCATTTAGTCCTGATATTCATTTATGAAGCAGATACTATTATTGTTTTCATTTTAAATTTTGAAGAAAGTGAGACACAAATTGAGTAATTTGCTCAAAGTCACAGAACCTATGTCGTTGAGTAGGGGGTTGCTGTTCTAGTTAATAACTCTTAAGATTTCTAACATGTGTAAATTTAAATGAAACAGAAAAACCAAATATCTTCTAAAAATGTCGTCGTAACAAATCCTTTTTTGCTTGCTTGTGGGAAGGAAAAATTTGAAATTCTGTGTGTTCTCTTTTTATTATTATTATTTATTTTTCTGTGTCTTAAGTATGAGAAAAGTAATGTGAGATGATTATTTGTAAATAAGTATTTTTCTTGACCATACTTAAATGACCACAGCTGTTTTGCTTTATGAGGAATTGTTTGTAGTGGGTAGAAATCACCCAAACCTAGCTAAGGAGCAACTATTGAGTACATGTTTAGAAGAGATTACAGTGAGTTGATTTGTAGATTACCATTAAGCTGCTCTTTGTAGAGGCATGAAGACAGAAAGATTTAACTGTGCAGCAGTTTGGAACTGATTGGTAATTGGAAATTGTTCTTTTGTCCTGTTAAATAACATTTGAATGACAGTCAGCAGAAAGTTGTGCAAGAGAAGAAAAGGCAGGAGAAGGGTGACTTATGGGTCTTATAATTAGAATGTCACTTATAAGTGATGGTCTAAAAAGTAAATGTATATTAACAATTGACATTTATATAGCAACTGGAAGGACTTAAAGTACACGGTTTTTGTTCTGAGGTCTGTCTTGTCAGAGAGAAACGTTGGCTTTTCTTTCCTTCAAAAAACAATTATTTCCTGTTGAGAGTCAATAAAGTACAAAATGTAAGCAACATTTAAAGTAACAAGTATTCTGATAAAATGTTTTGGCTACATGTAATCAATATTGTTTTTCTCTCTCCATCTTTTTAAACTCCTTTTCCTTGTTTGAGAGTCCCTTCTGAATGTTCCTCAAAATTAAGGCTCTTCAGAGGGGAGCAAAAAGGGGATGGATGTAAAATACAACAACAATACAATTAAAAAAAAAAAAAAAGTAAGGCTCTTCACGTACATATCTTTTAGAACAGTATCTTGAAGGGTGGTCCTGGGCCCCTAGACTCTTTCAGGATTCAAAATTTTTCATAACAATACTAGTGTATATTACTTGCTTAACAAGTACCTGTGGAGCTTTCTAAGGGCTACATGATGTGCAACCAAATGAATGCAGAGAAAAGGTAGGAGAATCCAGCTGTCTTTAATCCAGACATTAAAAAGATTTGCAAAAGATGTAAAATACAGTCAGTCTTCTCACTAGATTTGCAATGAGACGCACTGGGGTTTGTTTCTGCATAAGAGCATTACAGTGACCCGGTAGTGGGTCAGAATGCCCTGATGCTCTCTAGTGAGTGAGTAGACTGTGAGTGGTCCCAGGCGGTGTCCACCACACACCTCCATGTAGATTCTAGTGACATCCTGGTAGATTGGGGCTGTCTCCCAGTCTAGAGAAGTGAAAACTGTTCCTTTTTCATGATTGTCGTGGAGGGTATGCTCTAAATTATATGGAGCTATGGAAGTCTGGACTTAAAAGAGAAAAGACAGTTTTGTGTGTTAAGTAGAAACACCACCAACCTTGCCGATTGTTCGTTGTGTTGGTTGTTCTCAACTTTGGCAGTTGGGGGTGTGGTTCCTAAAGGACCTTTCAGGGTAGCCTTTTATCAATATTTTCAGTGTTAGTTGAGCATGTACTGTATTCCAGTTGTGTGCAAGGGGCTGGAAATAAGTTAGTGAACACAGTAAAAGGAAGAAACCTCTACTCTCGTAGAGCTTCCATTCCAGCCTTTGAGCCCCTGGCCCTTGTGACACCTTCTTCAGGGGAGTCTGAATTAATGGAGCTTGGCCACTGTGAATCTTGAACTCTGGTGTTTCTCATTGTCCGAGTGTTGAATATAGAGTGGAAACTGCTTGACATTTTTATTATTATTGTTTTTTAAAGACACCAAATGACCCTGGCCTGGTGGCCCAGTTTGTTGGAGTATTGTCCCATACACCAAAAAGTTGTGGGATTGATTACTGGTCAGGGCACATGCCTAGGTTACAGTTCGATCCTCTGTTAGGGTGCATATGGGAGGTTACCAAATCAATGTTTCTCTCTCACATCAATGTCTGCCTGTCAGTCTGTCTAGCTCTCCTTCTCCTTCCTTTTTCTCTGAAATTGATAAACATATCCTTAGGTGAGGACTTAAAAAATAAGAAAGCGCCAAATGGTTTGGGACTTTTCAAATCTTACATGGAACCTGAGTATAACATAAAGGTAGGGCCTATCCAGTCACCCTTGTTGTGGTTGTTTTAATCTTGTTTTACTTTCAAAGTTAGTGCCACATTTGTTAAGAAATTTAACTTATAAAATTACCAAGTGATGTTAAATTTATTTTGTTTTCAATTATTTGAAGAAAAATGTTCATACATGTGTGAGAAATCTTCTGCCTCGTGAGTTGCTCCCAAAACCATGTAATTCGTTTAATAGACTTTTATACAGAAAGAGATTACTTGGCTCATTAGATTCTGTCTCTTAATAATGGCTTAAAGGTTAACTAATGTGACCGTCAGACTCCAGCTCACTGGCTAGATGTCTGTGATGTCACTAACTTACTTCAGCCATTTCCAAATATAGAGGATTGGGAATACCAAAGGAAACTGACATTGAAAATGCAAATGACCAAAACTTGTCTCTGAAGATTATTTTAACTTAAAATATACTTTAATAGAAATTTAACAGAAATGGATGGCATTTGGCCTTTCCTTCACTGAAGGTGTGAAAGGAGTGTTTTAATCAGAATTCACCATGTGGCTGTTGTCTTCCAGCTGTGCTACCTGTCAGTTGCCCCATTCTCAGCTGTGCCCGGAGTACCACAGATCAGAACTTCTAAGGTTCAAATAAAACCCCAGCCTTCTGCCAAAATGGAAAAGCCATAGTCACTTGGCTGCTTGGAGCTCAGGAGAGGGGATAAGTGTGGGATCCTTTTAAAGGTGTCCAGCCAACTTATTTTTTATCCTATACCTTTCATCCTCCTTTATAGGTGTGCAAGAGCCTTTGATTCCTGAGCCTTTCTAGGTTCTGAAGTTCTAACCAGCTTGCTTATTTCACCTGACCAGCATTAAGTTTTAGCATGCTCTTGTCTTATTTCCATTCCTCCATTTACTTTCTAGATTCTAAAGTTTTGTTGATACTTCTCATATGCTATTGTGTCATCTCCCATTCTTTCTGTGTTTATGAATTTTTGCCTTTTTTAAGACTCTTACTTTGATTTTACTGAGATTTTGAGAGGAGAGGAGGTAAATGTGTATGTATTCTGTCCTGTTTTCCTGAAGGTCCAGGTTTTAACATAAGTTATCAAGTGTATGCAATATGCCATAAATTATGTTAGACACTTGGTCTTTTCTCTAGTTTTTAAAATCTCATCTAATTCTATTGAGGTTTAGAGAATTCATTCACATTAGCATTATTCATCTTTTTTTTAAGCACCTTCTATGTGCTAGGCACTTTCACATAAATCATTTTATTTAATCATCGCATAGCTTTGGGAGGTATATAGATATTATTCCTCATTTAATGAATAGGAAAACAAATTCAATGTCCTAGACCTAGTAAAAGATAATGCCAGGTTTGAGACAGGTTTCTCAAAATAAACATGCTTTTCTGTTATATTATACTGGGTCGGCCAAAAAGCCCATATGGCTTTTTTCCATAAAATAAAAGACACATTTTCCATTTTCACCAATAACTTTATTGATTTAGATTTTGAGTGTGTTGGCTGTCTCCTGCATGGCATGGTATAATGTTGATTATTTTCAATTAATGTCTCAATTTGATCTCTTATCAACTTAAGCTGGTTTACCAGACCATACAGCATTATCCAATGAGAAGTCTGTAGTACAAAATATTGCAAACCATTTTTGATATGTTCAATCAGTCACAGTACCTTCTTCATACACGGAACAAGTCTTTTTTGCATTTCAATTGTGTTTTTTACCTTTCTTGAAATAATAAGGCATAATATGCGGAAATTGTTGTATATTTTCTTCAGCTTCAATATTAAAATGGCTACACAAAAATTCACCAATTTTTATGTCTGTTTTTCTAATACACATTAATATGGAAGTGTAACAGAATTGTTTCAAATGAAGTGAAAGACAACTAAATGCTACTAGAGTCATTTTATGGAAGAAACCAAATAACCTTCTTGACCAACCCAGTACCTCCACTAACTCTTTATTAGATACTAGGTAGATAGCTATTGTGGGTTTTTAAGCAGGGGAATACAATATAGGATGAAAATACTGTTTTCGTTTAATACAGTGATAATACTTAAGACTTGTAGTAAACTAGAAAAATAGGAAGCATCAAGACCAACTAGCAGTTAAACAATAATAATGCAGTTGTGTACGTACAGGCATAGATTTTGGGGATAAAGGGTAGCAGTGATAATGGGGAAGGTTCAGGATGCCAGGGGAACATTTGAACCCATTGTAAATGTAACAAAGAACCTAGACCAGGATCTAGTACTATTATCTCTGAATATAAATTAATAAGACTTGGTAACTTACTTCACTATGACATGAATAAGGAGTTTAAAAGACTGTCAAATTTCCAAGTCAGGTGATAGGAGTGACAAAACTAGAACTGAAGAAAAGCAGGGAGGAGTGCAAGGGGAAATTAGTAAATTTAAACAACTTTGATGCAAATTCACGGTTTCTTGAATATGTGAACAATGATATGTCTTTTGTATTTCTTTTTTTGTTGTTGGGTTTTTGTTTGTTTGTTTGTTTGACATTTATCTGAATGTCCTGTAATCACATCATACACAATTACAGGAAGTCAACTTCATACAGTTATATGGTTTTAGTAGGTAATATGTACTTGTGTTTTTAAGTTAGCCTTGAGTATTTTCAATTCTGTAGTTGGAGCATTATCGTTATTGTTTTTTCTTTTTGAAACAAGTACTCTGATTTCATTAGTGCGCAAAGTATTTTACAAGTCAATTTAAAAGAATAAGAACCCAGTGTAAAAGACATGCATTGACAGTTAACATGAAGAGGGGGGAAAAGCCCTGGCTGGTGTGGCTCTGTCTGTGGATTGAGTGCCAGCCCGTGAACTGAAAGATTGCTGGTTTAATTTCCAGCCAGGGCACATGCCTGGGTTGTGGGCCAGGGCCCTTTTGGGGGCATGCAAGAGACAACCAATCAGTGTATCGCTCACACATTGATGTTTATCTCCCTCTTTTTCTCCCTCTCTTCCCCTCTCTCTAAAAAGTAAATAAAATCTGAAAAATAAAAAAGTGAAAAAAGATTGTTACTATTATTATGTAGGCTTACTAGTATATATATACACACATATATATGTGTATACTGTATATGTGTGTGTGTATATATATATATATATATATATACTTTTTCAAATGTCATTTTGAAAATTATTTAAACATGTCAATTCCCAGTATTGAGAAAACATACGTTCTCAGATACTACTGGTGAGAAGAAAGGGAGTGAGTGTAAATTAGTGCAGCCTTTTTGGAAAGCAGTTTAATGCTGTCTTTCCAAAATTTAAATACATACATCCCTTGATTCAGCAATTCGTCTTCTGTAAATTGTCTCCCAGCCACACTTGCATGGTGTATCATGATATATACCCAAGAATATCCATGGTGCTTTGTTTGTAATAATAATAACACACTGTAATGAGTATAATTTTTCATTTGTAGGGGAGTTAGTTAAATGGATTACGTAGTCCATACCATTGATTATGATACAGTCTTTAAAAAGAGTGAGGTAAAACCTAATATATGGGAAAATGTCCAAGATATATTGAGTTAACAAAAGCAAGATATAGAGTAATATGTATGGTAGGACTCAATTTATTTTAACTATTATATTTCAAAATGCATAAACTATTCCTGGAAGTATGCTCCAGAAGTACACTCAGTTAATAGTAGTTATCTCTAGAGAGGGGATGGAAAGCAGAGAGAGAGTTTTAGTCTTGAAATTTCTATATTCTGTAAAGCATATTAGTTTTATGTTTTAAGTGTAAAAAATTAATATGAAGCCCTGGCTGGTAGCACAGTGGATAAGGCGCCGGCCTGCAAACCCAAAGGTTGCAGGTTCGATTCCCCAGCCAGGGCACATGACCAGGTTGCAAACCAGGTCTCCAGTCAGGTCTGTGGCTGGAGGCAGGTGAAATGCAACCATACATTGATGTCTCTCTCCCTCTCTGCCTCTCTCCCTTCCTCTCTTTCTAAAAATAATGAAATAAAATTAAAAATAAAAATTAAAAAAAAATAATAATAATATGAGAAATCCAGGATTCCAGTTGTCCTTTGCTAAACATATAATGAACCTTGCTCCCCATAATTTTTAAATACATTTTTTTATGAAAAATTTCAAACTTTGTCTACAGGCCTTTCTTTCTTACCCTATCCTGGACTATTTTGAAACAAATCCTAGACATTATTTTATCCATAAATATTTTTTAAAATATTTTATTCATTTATTTTTAGAGAGAGGTGAAGGGAGAAAGAGAGAAAGAAACATTGATGTGTGGTTACCTTTTGCATGCTGCCATTTGGGAACCTGGCCTGTAACCCAGGCATGTGCCCTGACTGGGAATCTTAATTGGTGACCTTTCAGTTCACAGGCTAGCACCCAACCCACTGAGCCACACCAACCAGGGCAATCAATCCATAAACATTTAATCATATGCCTCCAAAAGATAAGAGCTAAAAAAATATATAACCACAGTAATTATCACACATTAAAAAATGGGCAGTAATTCTTAAATATCAGCTACTATCTAGTAGTCGGTGTTCAAAGTTTTCTTATTACCTCATTTTTTTCTTTGATTACCTCAGGTTTTTTTCCTAAGGTTTTATTTATTTTTTAGAGAGAGAGAAAGGGAGGTAGAAAGGGAGAGAAACATTGATGAGCAAGAGATACATTGATCAGTTGTCTCTTACATCCTCCCAATTGGGGACCTGGCTCGAAACTGAGACATGTGCTCTGACTGGGAATCGAACTAGTGACATTTTGGTTTGCAGGCCAGCACTCAATCTACTGAGCCACAACAGCAAGGGCCTAATTACCTCATTTAAAATTTATTATTTTATTATTTATTATTATTTTAAGATTTTATTTATTATTTTTAGAGAGAAGGGAAGGGAAGGAGGCAAAGAGGGAGAGAAACATTAATGTCTGGTTACCTTTCACCTGCCTCCAGCTACAGACTTGGCTGGAGACTTGGCTGGAGACCTGGCTTGCAACCTGGTTATGTGCCCTGACTGAGAATCGAACTGAGCCAGCGACCTTTGTGTTCACAGGCTGGCACCTTTCCACTGAGCCACCAGCCAGGGCTATAATTATCTCATTAAAAAAAAAAGTTTTAGCCCTGGCTGGTGTGGCTCAGTGGATTGATGCTGGCCTGTGAACCCAAAGGTCACTGGTTCCATTCCCCAGTCAGGGCACATAATCAGGTTGCAAATCAGGTTGCAAACCAGGTTGTAAGCCAGATCCCCAGCCAGGTCCGTAGCTGGAGGCAGGTGAAAGGCAACCATATATTGATGCTTCTCTTCCTTTCTTCTTTCCTCCCTGCCCTTCTTTCTGAAAATAATGAGTAAAATCTTTACCAAAAAAACCCCCATGTTTTATTGTTTGTGTTATGCCCAAAGTTTAACTGTTGCAGTAGTTAATTTTTTCTCTGTCTTTATTCCCGTGTCCTTTTCCTTTTCTTATAATCTATTTGTTAAAGAAACTATCATTTGTCCTTGAGTTTCATTTAGTCTGAATGTTGGTGACTGTATCCCAGTGGTTTCAGTTAACATTTGCTGTGTCCTGTTTTCTGTTATCTGTAAATTTGTAGGTAAATCTAGAGACTAATTAGATTTAGATTCTTTCTTTATTTCTTTTTTTTTAAGAAATAACAAGAATTGGTTTATGTTTCCTTTAATGTCTGTTTATTTTTGTGTGTGTGATGTTAGTAGTCACTGTTGATCATTGCCTAGGTCCACTAATTCCTGAGTCCTCGATAAATGGAACTGTTAACTAGTGAATTTGGTTAATATATTAAGTATACAAGTATATTAAGTAAGGTATACAACATTTAGGTACAGATTATTTTAAACATTTTCTAACTATTTATATTGTCTGTAACTGTTTCCATTGGTGTGCCAATTTATCTTTGGATCCTTTCTTCGTGGTTTAAAGTCCTTGATTTATTTGATCAAACCATCTGGTTTTCAAACCCCAGTGAAAAATTACTTTTGCTTTTTTAGTTTTCATCAGGATGTTTTTTTCCTTCTGAAGGTATATAAAATGAATCTTAGATGTAACTATTAATAATATGCCAAACAGAACATTAAAGTAGAAAGTTATTTGTTCATTCATGCATTCTTTGATTCAATATAGTTTATTTTACTAAATTCTGCTATTTTCTTGGCACTATGGCTACCTCAGGTTGGTCGTAGTTGTGACACAGTCAATCAGACAGGCTATAACTGTGCAACATGGCAGATGCTGAGTGAGGGAAAGTACGTGTGTATACTCTGAGAGCACACAGACAGGATGCCTCACCCAGTCTTAGGGAGCAGAAAGTTTCCTAGATGAAGGAACACTGTACTGAGTTGAAGGATAAGTAGAGTCAGGCTGAGGAAGAAGCAAGTGGCCAGGATAATGGTGAAAATGTCCTAGAGGAGGTGCAGGTTGTGAAAAGGCCTAGAAGAGAAACAGTTTCTTAGGGGAACTAAGAATAATTTAGAACAGCTGGAGCATAGTCATGGTGTGCTGAAAGAGGCATGGAGTAGAACTATGAGTTAGGGCATTATGCCCAAGGTAGTGAGAATGAAATATTTCAGATTTAGGCTGAGTGCAGAAAAACCTTTTAAAAGATAGTTACAGCCCTGGCTGGTATGGCTCAGTGGATTAAGCACCAGCCTGTGAACCAAAGGGTCACAGGTTCGATTCCCAGTCAGGGCACATGCCTGAGTTTCAGGCCAGGTCTGGGGACATGCAAGAGGCAACCACACATTGGTGTTTCTCTCCCACTCTTTCTCCCTGCCTTTCCTCTTCTCTAAAAATAAATAAATAATTTAAAAAGATAGCTACAATGATGCGGGCTAGAACTGATGGCAGTCTAAATTAGAGTCAAGTCCTGGCTGGTAGCATAGCGGGTAAGGCGCCGGCCTGCGAACCCAAAGGTCGCAGGTTCGATTCCCCAGCCAGGGCACATAACAAGGTTGCAAACCAGGTCTCCAGTCAGATCTGTAGCTGGAGTCAGGTGAAAGGCAACCATACATTGATGTCTCTCTCCCTCTCTGTCTCTCCCCTTTCCCCTCTTTCTAGAAATAAAGAAAATCTTTTAAAAAATAAATAAATAAATTAGAGTCAATGAAGATGAAAGTTGTTTTTAAAAAAATAATTACTGAGCACCTCTTTTTTGGTAGGTACTATTCTAGGCATTTGGGATTCAGTGACCAAAATAAACAGAACTCCCTGCCGTCACAGTGTTTCTGGTCTAGTAGGTAGGAAGAAAATAAGTAAGTGAATATATATACTAATGTGAATAACAGTAATTGCCAGGAAGGAAAATAAATCAATAAGGCAATTGAGTGTAAGGGACTGTTATGTGGGGAATGATTTTACGTGGTGTGACCAGCAAGGAAGCAAGCCATGAGAAGTGACTACCCAAAGGAAGAGCGTTGGAGGCAGGAAAATTGCAGATGCCCTAAGTCAGAGAGTGCCAATGTGTTGGAGCAATAGTTGGAGCATCAGTGAGGAGACCAGTGGCTGAAAAGAAGTATGTTGAAGGGGAGAGTAATGGGAGATGAGGTCAGATTATATATTGCCTTGTCGGCCATTGTAAAATGTGATGAAGAGAAATAGTGTCTAGATTCATAGGAAAGAATCAATAGGGAGCTAGAGATCAACTAGGTATGAGAGGTGATAAAGAGGAAGGACTCTTGCCCTGGCTGATGCGGCTCAGTAGACTGAATGCCACCCTGTGAACCAAAAGGTTGCTGGTTCAATTCCCAGTCAGGACACATGCCTGGGTTGCCAGCCAGGTTCCCTGGTTGGGGACATGCAAGGAGGCAACTGATCGATGTATCTCTTGCATATTGATATTTCTCTCTCTTTCTTTCTCCTTCCCTTCTCTTCTCTCTAAAAATAAATAAAATCTGTTTAAAAAAAAAAGAGATTACTGAGTTGACAACACAGTGATCTCATGACATGAACATTGTAACCTTAAGAGAATAAAGCAGCTGGAGCAGACAAGCTTAGATACCTCTTATACAACTATCTCTCTCTCTCTCTCTCTCTCTCTCTCTCTCTCTCTCTCTCTTTTTCTCTCTCTCTCTCTCTCTCTATCTCCCCCTTTCCCTCTCTTTCTCTCTCTTAAATCCTCACCAGAGGACATGCTTATTGATTTTAGAGAGAGAAAGGGAGAGAAACATTGATGTTGCCTCATCAGGCACCCTGACCAGGGACTGAACCTGTGATATTTTTAGTGTACATAGAATGACACTTCCACCAGCTGAGCCGCACAGACCAGAGCTATCCACAGTCTTTAAGATTCTGATAAATGCCTAGTTGACATTAACCTAGTTGAATAGTATAGCAGCTGCTTCCACTGAGAGAAGTTATGATTTTGTGTCTGCTAAGCATGGTTTTTGGAAATGTAGACAACTATTAAGTCATCATTACTGATGATCTATATAAATATCTTCTGTGATTCCTGTGTTACAAAGATGACAATGACATGGTCATTGTTCCAGGTTTCAAGGACTTCAGAGTCTAATAAGTGGACAAAGGAAACCAGGGATTTCAGTTAGGCATGCCATACATTGGATGTGAAGAATGTACTATAAGAAAATCAAGGAAGGGCTCATTAAGCTCTAGGCAAACTTCTAAAGACAGAGAATAACTTCTAAATCTACTGCTTTTCCATTTACTACCTAATCTGTGTGTAAACTCCCTTCTACCTTCTTTCTAAGTCCCTAAGACCTATATTCCTAAGGAAAGCTTTGTATACAGGTCCCTGAATGGCCTTTATTCTTTCCCAGTAGTACAAGCAGCTTCACATTTTGTTTATTTTGTATTAATTTGTAATTAAGATGCATAATGCTATTATAAAAATAGAACTACAAAGAAGCAGCTTTAAAAATAAAGTGGCTTCTATCCTGTAGAACAGCATCTTTCAAGCTTCCAACATTTGTATATGACTGTACACATTCTGGTAACATCTGTAGAGTTTTACTTACTATTTTTCCTTAAACCAAAAAAAAAATTTTTTTAACTTAAAGCTGACTTGAACCTCATTCTCAAAAATATCCATGGAGTTAGGGATTTTCTGTTACTTTATAAAACATTAAAATAATATATAACTACTAAATTAAAAAATTTTTTCCTTGGAGAGTTCCATTTCTCCCATCAAATGCAGCTAAAAATCTGGATAGAAAACATGAAACAGAATTTGAGGACTCTGAAAGTCTTCAGTAGCTCTTGGCTTAGAGAAGACCAAGACTTCTGAAGTACCACTAATGAACTGGGAGTTTCCCTTTTTATTTCTAGTATCTGCTGGTTTGCACACGGTGCAGTCCAAACGTGCAAGTAGATACCAGGCATGGAAAGAGAGAGCTCCCTGGGTAAATCCTCTAGTTCTGCTTGACTTGAAGAGGAGATTTTTTTTTTTTTAAGGTGTTATTTATTTTTAGAGAGAGAGGGGAAGGAAGGGAGAATGAGAGGGAGAGAGAAACATCAATGTGCAATGTGCAAGACGATCATCCATCAGTTGCCTCTCGCATGCCCCTAGCGGGGGACCCAGCCTGCAACCCGGGACATGTGCCCTGACAGGGAATCAAGTAGGTGAGCTTTCCTTTCACAAGCTGGCATTCAACTCACTGAGCGACACCAGCCAGGGTGGAAAGGAGACTTACAACACTCAAAGAAAGTGTTAGGAACTCCCCCCTATAAAAATTTTTCTCTCCATTTTTTCATTTCCTGTGGTGTTGATACTGGCAGTGACAGCAGCAGGGCCCACAGACGCCTAAACCTCTAAAGGAAGGGATCGGGATCCTTCTCCACCTGGAGAAGCTGTAGTCCTAAAATGGTGGGGCAACTCCCCGTCACTTCATTTTTTTCTGTTTGCATGCTGCCTAACCCACAACATGTGTAGTAGAATGGGGTAACAAAAGCCCCAACTTTCTGTCTGGAAGACAGGAAAGGGGAGCTCCAGGGAACTGAAGGTTATCTGGGAGACAATGCAAAGGAGGCACTTGGGAACGTACCCTGAAATAATTGCTTTTAAACTCTTGGGGTTACCACCAAACAGCACATGCATGGGTCTGATCCTAAACAGCATACAAAAACTTTGAGAATTGAACTATGGGATAAATCACTGTCCAGGTCCTAGACTGGCCACTGGGTAGCACTCATGCCAGGGGGATCCGAACAGCTCTATCAAGGCTTTGAATGTGCATCTGGTATTTAAATCATATCCTGCAGAAGGCTGGTTGGAACATTGACCTGAATTCAGCCAGATTGATTGCCTGCTAAAAACAAACAAACAAAATCAACATTTTCCATTGGATTTAAACCGACTCAGAGTACATAATATGCAAAATGTTTAGGATACAATACAAAATTATTCCACGTACAAAAAAGAAAGAACGAGAAAAGAAAAGAAAAGAAACAGAAAAATCTCAACTAGTATGAAAAAGACAGCTAGTAAATGCCGACCTTGGGGTACTACCACGCCCCCTAGAGGTGGAATATGCCATTCCCTTCAATTTGACTGGCAAGCCCAGGACACGAAACCGCTGCTGCAGTAGTGACCATTGTTAGGGAGTGCTGTGAGCAGACTAGCTGAGACCTCTTAGGAGCCACCCTGGGAGCTAGTGCTGAGGTCAGCTTCACCTGAAGTGCGTGGCCCTATGGAAGAACAGTGGCTACTTGGGGGAGGGGGGGCGGGACAACAAAACAAAACAATTGTTATTTTCAGACTTCATAAAAACGTATCTCACTTGGGCTCTCAGATTTTAAGGGACTTTTCTGTCATAAGATACAAAGAGGATTAAAGGGAGATATCATGTAGCTTTATACAATTTTTAAAAATAATTTTTGAATTTTTATTTTTAAAAAAATATTTTATTTATTATTTTTCAGAGAGAGGGGAAGGAAGAGAGGGGGAGAAACATCAATGTATGGTTGCCTTTCACCTGCCTCCAGCTACAGACCTGGCTGGAGACCTGGCTTGCAACCTGGTTATGTTGTCCTGGCTGGGAATTGAACCAGTGACCTTCACAGACTGGCACCTTATTCACTGTGCCACCAGCCAGGGCAAATGAATTTTTACTTTTAATTGCAGTTGATGTACAATATTATATTAGTTTCAGATGTATGATCCTATGATTAGACATTATATAACCTATGAAGTGATCACCCCAGTGAATCTAGTACTCACCTGGCACCCTATGTAGTTATTACAATATTATTGACTATATTCCCTATGCTGTACTTTACATTCCTGTGACTATTCTGTAACTACAGTTTGTACTTCTTAATCCCTTCAGTTTTTTCACCCATCCACACAACTCCCCTCCCATCTGGTAACCATCAAAATGTTCTCTGTGTTTCTGTTCTGCTTGTTCATTTATTTTCCTTTTTACATTTCACATATAAATAAAACCACATAACATTTTTTTCTGTCTTATTTATTTCATTCAACACAATACCTTCTAGGTTCATCCATATTATTTCAAATAGTAAGATTTAATTCTTTTTTTTTTTTTTTGACTGATTCTTATTCCATTAATACAAATTTTATTAAGCCCTTTGTGTGTTTTGCCTTTGCGTATGATTCTATTTTTATTTTTTGGGCAGATGGGTAAATATGCCTGGAGGCCAACTGTCACTTTAACACTGAGATAAATAACCAGTAGCAGAACACGGATACAGAGCCACAGCTCAGCCTTTGTAGCTGAGGATGAGAACCACCAACCAGTGATTGCTCCCTAGCCAGGGGGCCCCTCAGCTGCCCACACTGGCCCATGATTTGTAGCGGCAGACTCTCTGTGCTAAGTTTGCCTTAGTCTGCAACTGCCGTCCTCTCTTCAGAAAGAAATATTCATTGATGCTCCCTAGCTTTATCTACCACTATGATTTTTCTGAGTCTCCAGTGGTGCTGTAGGTATCATTTGAAGTTTTGCTTTAGTGTGTGTTCACTGTTTCTTTTTCCTATTCTGCCTGAGCTCTCGCTATTCAGTTCATCACACAGCAGCTACTTAGGAATGTAAAGCAGAGAATTTCAGAAAGCAAGCTTGAGAGAGAGGTAACTGAAGGTCATGGAGCTTATCAACATTAAGAGGTCCATTCCGAAAGTATTGGCTTCGCAAACTTTTAATTATATTGATACTGGCATGATACTTTTGGGACAGGCCTTGTATATGTTATTAATGCTTTAAGTGTGTCAAGTTTCAAATTGTGCAAGCAAAAAGGGAGCCTAAAAGAAGGTAGTTTCAATTTATAAACAAACTTACCACATTAAATTGGCAGGATCAGATTGTGAGGGACTAAAAAATTGAATTTTTCTTAAAGAGGTGACTAATAAGAGCCCAGAGTAAATGATTCGCTCCAAAATATCTGTACATTACCTTTATAATATTTTGCTAATGGGAAGGGGAGTTCTGTGGATCAAGTGAAAGGATCTTAGCAGAAAGCAAGCTAGTCATTGTCCTAATAGTGTCAGCTTGTGATCTGCAGCAAGTCACAGGATCACTATATAATGACTGCCATTTTGTGAGTTCTAACTATGTGCCAGGCTGTAAGCATTTTTTATATGTTAACTCATTTAATCCTTTAAACACCCTGTGAAGTAGAATATGTTATTGTTTTGATATTACAGATGAAGAACTGAGGTTTTCTAGGGTCATATACAACTATAATAAAAGCAGAGCTAGAATTCCAAACCAGGTAGCTTAGCTTGACATTTTAATTTTATTTATTATTTCTTTCACTATGCTATATTACCTCTGTTTATTTATAAATGACATGTTAAAAATATCTACCATATCAGGGGGAAAGGGGTTGGGGGGAGGGGGGAGGAAGAGGCAAGGAAGGGGAGCAGTTTAGACAAGAACCTAGTATAAAGGAACCATGGACATGGACAACAGATGGAATTGACTTTTGGGGGAATGGGTGGGTGGGGAGGGGGACAGAGGGGAGCAAAAAAGGGGATGGATGTAATACAACAATAAAATTTAAAAAGAAAAAGAAATATCTACCATAACCATTTTATAGAGTTGTAAGAAGCAGAAAATGAAACAATTAAAGTGCCTTTAGCCCTGGCTGGTGGCACAGTGAATAAGGCACTGGCCTGCGAACCCAAAGGTTGCTGGTTCAATTCCCAGCCAGGGCACATAACCAGGTTGCAAGCCAGGCCTCCAGCCAGGTCTGTAGCTGAAGGCAGGTGAAAGGCAACCATACATTGATGTTTCTCTCCCTCTCCGCCTCTCTCCTTTTCCTTCTCTCTGAAAAATAATTAATAAAATTTTTTTAAAAAAAATGAATGTGGTGGTGTGTAACATGGCTGTGGATATTTTGTTCTTGCACTTAATTAAAGAGACTTTCCTTTTCCCATTGAGTGATCTTGGCACTCATGTCAAAGATCATTAGACCATATATATACAAGGGTTTATTTCTGGGTTCTCCATTCTATTTCATTGGTCAATTAGTTTGCTTTATGCTAGGACCACACTGTTTTGACTACTATAGCTTTGTTATTGCTTTTGAAATCAGAAAGTATGAGCCTTCAACTTTGTTCTTTTTAAATATTGAGCTGGCTTTTGAGAGTCCCTTGAAATTTCATATACATTTTTGAATGATTTTTTTTTACATCTGCAAAAAATATCACTGGGATTTTGATAGGGATTTTGTTGAATCAGAAGATCACTTTGGCTACTTAGCATGGACATCTTAACAAAAAAGTTTTCTAATCCATTAATACGGTATGTCCTTGTATTTGTATCTTCTTTAATTTCCTTCAGCAGTGTTTTGTAGGGTTTTTTCCCCCCAGTAACAGCTTACATTTCAGTACTGTTTTGTATTTCTTTCAGGTGTACAGCACAGTGGTTAGACAATCATATACTTTACATAGTACTCCCCTTGGTATTTTCAGTACCCACTTGGCACCATACATAATTATGACAACATTATTGACTCTGTTCCCTATGCTGTACTTACCTCCCCATGACTATTTTGTAACTACCAGTTTGTACTTCTCAGTCCCTTCCCCCTGCCTTTTTTTTTCATCCAGTCTCCCAATGCCTCTTCTCTCTGGTAACCAACCATCATTCTGTTCTCTGTATCTAAAAGTCTTTCTTCTTTATTTGTTTGTATTGCTTTTTAGATTCCACATATGAGTGAAATCATATGGTATTTGCCTTTCTTTTACTAGCTTATTTCACTTAGCATAATACCCTCTAGGTCCATCCGTGATGTCCCAAATAGTAAGAATTCATTGGTTTTTTAATGGCCAAGTAATACTGCATTGTATATATGTACCACTAGTTTTTTTGTTTGTTTGTTTGTTTTTTGTTTTTTTTTAAGATTTTAATTAATTATTTTTAGAAAGAGGGGAAGGGAGAGAGGCAGAGAGGGAGAGAGACATCAATGTATGGTTGCTTTTCACCTGCCTCCAGCCACAGACCTGACTGGAGACCTGGTTTGCAACCTGGTTATGTGCCCTGGCTGGGGAATCGAACCTGCGACCTTTGGGTTTGTAGGCCGGCGCCTTAACCACTGTGCTACCAGCCAGGGCCGTACCACTAGTTTTTTATCCATTTTTTAATCCTTTTGTATATATGCATCTTTGGATCTTTTAGGGTTTTCTACCTATAAGATTGTGTCATCTGCAAATAAAGGTTTTACTTTTGCCTTTTCAATTTAGCTGACTTTTATTTTCTCCCTGCCTAATTGGTCTACCTAGGACTTTTAATACTGTGTGGAACAGAAGTGGTGTGAGTGGGCATTCTTGTCTTCCTCCTGATCTTAGAGGAGAAGCTTTCAGTATTTTACCATTGAGTATGATGTTGGCCATGGGCTTTTCATAAATGAGATAGTTTTTTTAATTATTTCTAGATTGTTGAGTGTTTTTATTTTCATGAAAGAGTGTTGAATCTTGTCAAATGCTTTTTCTGCATCAGTTGTGATGCTCATGTAATTTTTGTTCTTCATTATGATAATTGATTTTTTCTTATGTTTTCTTAAAGTATATTTTATTGATTATGCTATTAGAGTTGTCCTAATTTCTTTCTTTCTTTCTTTTTTTTTTTTTGTGCTCCCTCCATCCAGTACCCACTCTTCCCTCCGTTAATCCCACCACCTTTAGTTCATGTCCATTGGTGGTGTGTATAGGTTCTCTGGCTTCATCCTTTCCTGTATAATTCTTAACTTCCTCCTGTTTATCTTGTACCAACCAATTATGTTTCCCAACCCCTGCACCACTTCCCTATTTCTCCTCCTCCCAGCTGATAACTCTCCCAATGACCTCCATATCTATGATTCTGTTCCTGTTCTGTGTGTTTGCTTAGTTTTAGTTTTTATTTTTTTAGGTTCTGTTGTTGAGAGTTGTGAATTTGTTTTCATTTTAATGTTGATGGGTTTGATCTTCTTTTTCTTAAATAAGTCCATTTAACATTTCATATAATAATGGCTTGGTGATGATGAGCTCCTTTAGTTTTGCCGTCCTTGTCTGGAAAGCACTTTATCTGATAGCTTTGCTGGATAGACTAATCTTGGTTGTAGGTCCTTGCTTTTCATCACTTTAAATACTTCTTACCAGATCCTTCTTGCCTGCAAAGTTTCTTTTGAGAAATCAGCTGATAGTCTTGTGGGAACTCCTTTGTAGATAACTCTCTTCTTTTTTCTTGTTGCTTTTAAAATTCTCTATCTTTAACCTGTGGCATTTTAATTATGATATGTCTTGTGTGGTCTTCTTTGGGTCTAGCTTGTTTGGGACTCTCTGTGCTTCCTGGACTTGTATGTCTATTTCCTTCACCAAATTAGGGAAGTTTTCCTTCATTATTTTTTCAAATAGGTTTTCAATTTCTTGCTCTTCCTCTTCTTCTGATGTTTCTGTGATTCATATGTTGGCACTTTTGTAGCTGTCCTAGAGTCTTCTTATTCTGTCTTCATTTTTTTGAATTCATATTTCTTCATTCTGTACTGGCTATTTCTTCCTATAACCTATTCATTGATTTGAGCTCTGGCTTCCTTTCCTTCACTATCGGTTCCCTGTGAATTTTTCTTTCTTTTACTTAGTGTAGTCTTCATTTTCTCTTAGGCATTCGCTGAACTCAGTGTGTTCTCTGAGCATCCTTATCACCAGTGTTTTCAACTTTACATCTGATAGGTTGGCTATCTCTGTTTTGCTTAGTTCTTTTTCTGGAATTTGAATACATTCTTTTATTTGGGCCATATTTCTTTGTCTCCTCAATTTGGCAGCCTGACTGTTCTGTGTATTAATTAGGTAGAGCTACTTTGACCCTCTGTCTTGCTGCACCTGTTACATTATAAGGGGCAGGGGCTTAGATATTCATCAATGCTGGTGACTCGTTTCACTGTGAGGAAGAGGTCAGAGAGAACAATGACACTTGCTTGGCTCTCATCCCTTTTCCAGTCACCACCCATTTCTGTATGGGATTGGTGCCCCTCTAGCTGTTGCCCTGGTGGTGGTTCCCAGGGTGGGTGTGTTTGTGGGTGTTCTAGGACTGTGGAGGCCTCTAATGGACTCGCCTGAAAGACAGGCAGTTTCTTCTTCCTCCCCAACCTCCACTGGTTTTCACAGCCACAAGCTATAAGGCTTTATTTTCCCCGCATTGGAACTGTGAGCTGCATAGTCTAGTCTGGGGCTGGGATCACTCCCCACGTGTCCCTCCCAGATTTTACCCACCACATTGAATGTGGGACTGCCTGTTCCACCCTGGCTCTCTGTCTTTACCTTCGTATCATCTGGATGAATTTTTCTTCTTTAAATTCTTGGTTGTCAGACTTCCATACAGTTCAATATCCTGGCAGTTTTGTTTGATTTTTCTTTTGGGGTTAGTTGTGATCTTTCTTCTGGTTGTGAGAGGAGGCAAAAAAAATTTACCCATGCCTCCATCTTGGCCGGTAGTCCTCCAAAGCACTTGAGTTCTCATAAAGCCTGTTAAATTCTTATTTGAATGGTAGGTACAATTGTGAGTGCATGTTTTGTCAGTTCACAGAAGAGAAAACAAAATTACCAATAAATGTATAAAAAGATGTTAAGCTTAGTCAAGTAATCAAGAAAATGAAAATGAAAACATTAAGATCTTAAAGCTCAGCCATATAGCAGCAATGTGATTTTGGAGAAGCTTCTTTACCTCTCTGAACGACTTTATTTTGTTTTAAGTGGGGTTAAAAAGAGCTACTCTTATCAAGTTGTTGTGAAGAATAAATAATAGATTTGTTTTAGAACAGTGCTTGGATGTAGAACAGTGCCTGGGTGTAATAAGTGTTCAATAAATGATAGTTAAATTAATTACTTATAATTCAAGATAGTTATAAGAATACTGAAAAATATAGCCCCCTGCCAAACTTTGTCCAACTGTATTCTACTTGGAGAGTAGAGCTACTCCTGAGATTATTAGCTAGTTAGATTCTTACTTCAAGCCCTGTTAGGTGACATTAGCTTGGTGAAGTATAACTAGGTCTATACCTTTATTCTAAAGGTTCAGATCCTCGATTTTGTGAGAACAAAATATGATGACCAGTTGTTAAGAACTGATTTATGTTGTCAAAATACTCAGAGTGAAGCTTCATTTACAATGAAAAATATAACTGTTAAGCATATTCTTACTTGATTTTGGTAGTTAACTGGATTCTCTTCCTGAAAGAAAACAACATGGAAAATCAATTTTGGTTTTCTGTGCAAGGAACCAGTGCAAAGGGAGTCTGCAGAATGATTTTAGTGACTAATGGCTAGGATCAGGCCCTTACATGATATTACCAGGCTCAAGTAGTTATATTTATCAATTAGGGGACCTGCTCCCCTCACCAGTGTGGGAAGAAGACTGCCTGTTTTTCTGAGGATGCTTCTTCTTACTGTTGGCCTCCAGTGGATGGTCAGACATAGGGGGACAGTACTTAGAGGTCATGCTCTCCCTGGCTGTCTGGGGTTATTCCTCATTCACAGTGATTTGGTTTAGGGGTACCCAGAACTCAGACCTCAGACTTTTGGTATTTCTTTTTTAAGTATATTTTATTGATTATACTGTTACAGTTGTCCCAATTTCTTTTTCCTTTACTCCTTTCCACCCAGGAGCCCCATTCCCTCCAACAGTCCCACCCCCACTTAGTGCATGTCCATAGGTCCTGTATATAAGTTCCCTGGCTTCACTCTTTCCTATATTATTCTTAACTTCCCCTGTCTATCTTGTAACCACCAATTATGTTTTCTAATCCCTGCACCATTTCTCCATTTCTCTCCCTTCCCTCTCTCAGCTGATAACCCTCCAAGTGATTCCCATACCTATGATTCTGATCCAGTTCTGCTTGTTTGCTTAGTTTGGTTTTGTTTTTATTTTTTTAGGTTCTGTTGTTGATAGTTGTAAGTTTGTTGTCATTTTAATGTTTATGGTTTTGATCCTGTTTTTTTTTTTTTTTTTTTTAATATTTTATTTATTATTTTTAGAGTGGGGAAGGGAGAGAGGCAGAGAGAGACAGAGACAGAAATCAATGTATGGCTGCCCTTTTCACCTGCCTCCAGCCACGGGCCCGGCTGGAGACCCGGCCCGCAACCCCATTATGTGCCCCGGCTGGGGAATCGAACCTGCAACCCTTGGGTTCGCAGGCCGGCACCTTATCCACTGAGCCACCAGCCAGGGCTGATCCTGTTTTTTTTTAATTAGTCCCTTTAACGTTTCATATAAAAAATGGCTTACTGATGATGAACTCCCTTAGCTTTACCTTGTCTGTGAAGCACTTTATCTGCCCTTCCATTTTAAATGATAGCGTTGCTAGAGAGCGTAATCTTGGTTTTAGGTCTTAGCTTTCCATCACTTTGAATACCTCTTTGCCTACAAAGTTTCTTTTGAGAAATCAGCTGGTAGTCTTACAGGTACCCTTTTGTAGGTAATTCTCTTCTTTTTTTCTTGCTGCTTTTAAGATTCTCTATCTTAAACTTTGGCATTTTAATTATGACGTGTCTTGGTGTGGTCCTCTTTGGGTCTAGCTCGTTTGGGATTCTATGCTTCCTGGATTTGTATGTTTCCTTTGCCAAATTTGGGAAGTTTTCCTTCATTATTTTTTCACATAAATGTTCAATTTCTTGCTGTTCCTCTTCTCCTTCTGGCACCCCTATGATTCAGATGTTGGCATGTTTAAAGTTGTCCCAGAGGTTTCTAAGCTCCTCAATTCTTGTTTTCTCTTTCTGTACTGTTAACTGTTTATTTCTTCCTTATGTTCCAAGTTCATTGGTTTGAATTCTGGTTTCCTTTTCTTCACCTGGTTTCCTGGGAATTTTCATTTGTTTCACTTAGCATAGCCTTTATTACTTCCCTTAAGTACTTGTCATGCTTAATCTTGTCTGTCAAGTCTGTGAGCATCTTTATCACCAGTGTTTTGAGCTCTGCATCTGTAAGGTTGGCTATCTCCTTGTTGCTCAGTTCTTCCACTGGAACCTTGATCTGCCCAGCTTTTGGACCCTACTTTTCAGTCTCCCCAACTTGACAGCTTTCTGTGTTTGACTTTGTGTCTTAGGTAGAGCTATCGCACCTGTTATATCATAAGGGGCAGAGCCTTAGCTATTCTTCAGTGCTGGCCAATCTGTTTCACCACTTTGTGGCCCTGTATGTTGGGGAGGGATCTGAGAGGGAGCAATACTGCTTGCCCAGCACTTGCCCCTTTTCCACACACTTCTCCCACTTCCCATAGTTGACTCTGTTGAGAGATTGACAGTTTCTTCCTCTGCCCCAACCCCCACTGGTTTTCACAGTCAGAAGCAATGTGGCTATTTTTCCAGGCATTGGAACCATGAGATGCATGGTCTGGTCTGCAGCTGGGATTGCTCCCCAGGTTTTCCTCCCTACTTTTAAAATGGATGACTGAGCTTTTTGCCACAGCTACAGTCCCTATGCTGCTGCCACTGGCACCACAGCTGCTGCCGCCAATCCGTATCCTCTCCAACCTGGCCCCACCTGTTCTGTCTGGCTGAGTATTTCCTCTTTATTTCTTCATATTTTGAAATTTAATGTAGTTTGATTTTCTGAAACTTCTGGTTGTTGTTTGTTTGTTTTAGTTTTTAGGTAGTTGTAAATTCCCTCTTAGTTGTGTGGGAGATGCAGCATATGTACCTATGCCTCCATCTTGGCTGGAAGTCCAGATTTTTGGTATTTTTAACAGATGGATTGTTGTGTCTACTATAATTCTTCCTTTGAACTTCAATCTCAGAAGATAAGTCTTACTTGCTATTTTGGAGGCATTTTATACCATTGCTGTGTACAAACGGAAAGTATGATTCCTTCTTGACCCTACTCAATGACGTCTACACCTTTATGGTCCTGCCCCTCTTTCCATTAAGGTCCAGGTTGTATCTGGAAAAGTTCTGTAAGGTATTTTCTTTATTGTTAGCCTCATAAGCTGGCCTCTTAGAATTAGTAATGCATTAAATGGTTCCTTAGAGATCTGTTGTAATATATTACTAATATATTACTGTAATATAATAGTAATATGTTACTATTTTGCTTCTGCCAATATTAGATATAATGGTCCTGGCTGGGTGGGTTAGTTGGTTGGAACATCATCCCATGCACCAAAAGGTTATGGGTTTAATCCCCAGTTGGGATGTGTATGGGAGGCAACCTAATAATGTTTCTCTCTCACATTGATGTTTCTCTCTCTCTCTCCTCCTTCCTCCCTTCCTCTCTCTAAAATCAATAAGAAACATATCCTTGGGTGAGAATAAATATATATAATTAGATATGTTTTTAATTGATATGTTTTAATTGATAGTTCCTTCAAAGCAGTTTAGTTCTTATCAGTAGATATAGTAATGATGTATATGTTTTGTGAAATTAGCTATAGCTCAATTAGGTGGTTTGATGGGGACTTTATTTGCCCTTGG
This sequence comes from Noctilio leporinus, assembly GCA_004026585.1. Taxonomy (NCBI): domain Eukaryota; kingdom Metazoa; phylum Chordata; class Mammalia; order Chiroptera; family Noctilionidae; genus Noctilio; species Noctilio leporinus. The sequence continues at coordinate 209,001 of PVIW01000738.1, forward strand.
CAATAGGCTGTTAGTGACATTAACTCAGAAACAAACTATGCCCTTTTGGGCATACCTGGCTGGGTGGTTCAATTGGTTGGAAAGTTGTCATGTACACCAGAAGGTTGCAGGTGTTGGTCAGGGCACATACCTAGGTTTCGGGTTTGATCCCTGGTTGAGGTGCATGTGGGAATAACTAATCAGTGTTTCTGTATTACGTGTCTCCCTCCCCTGTACCTTCTCCCCACCCTCTCTTGTCTCCCCACTCCACCCCTTTTTTCTCTCTAAAATCAACAAATAGTCCCCTTATTGCTGCACCATTACAGTCACAGTGCTATACCAGTGGCACAGCAGTTCCTCATGAGCATGTCCAGCTCAGTATATGCGCCCTGGAGGACATGCGGGGGGTACAGGCTGGAGAGCACAGAGCATCTACTTGATAGGCACCACTGTTGGCGGCCTGTTCTTTTCTACTGTTCCTTTAACAGTCTGTGATCTTACAGGAAGTAAAATGAGTTTTGTCCAGCAAAATCTGTGCTTGCCAAGCACTTGAGAAGCATTGCCACAAATTACTACCAGCCAAAAACATTTTAAGTAAAAACAAAATCCACCAACCAAGAACATTGTGGTGGCCAGTATAGACTTTAACTCCAGTGACAAACTGTGAAGCGTTAAGGCACACAGACAGAGCAAACAATACTTTAAAATGATTGGGGCTTATTTAAATGGCAAATAAGGTTAAAAATTTAAGGCAGCTATTAAGGTATTTTATATCAGAAGAGAGATAAGGGAAATGGGAGTTATGGTCAAGTACAATATAAAAGATCCCAGTTTCACTATTTCTTTTTAAAGTATTAAAGCAACAAAAAAATGCTGATTATAAAAAATTAAAATCAATAAACATACTTGGGTGAAGATTTTTAAAAAGTAAACTGAAATTTACCGAGATGTCAGGGTCAGGCAACACATGTTCATAAATGAAAGATTTAATTTTAGTATAATGACTGTAGTAGATATTCATATGTGTTGTTTGAATTACATATAGACCTTGTTTTATTATACCTCACCAGTATTATAACTTGATGGTTATGTAAAACATTCAGCACAGTTACTATAGGCAACATGGGATGGACACTTGAAAAAATTATGAATGAGTATTTTCTGTGTGTGTTCTCATATTGTTTTAGGGGCTTTCCCTCCTTTGTGTTCATTACCCCTTATGGGCCTAGTCTTGTTTCTTTGGGGTCTCAGGCAGTTATTCATACATTTCTCTCCCTCTATAGTTTCTTCCTCACTGCATCTCCTTAGGCAGTATGCCATCCTTCAGAGCTCCGCTTTCCAGTTCCTGCTGTGGTAAATTCATCTGCACTTAGTTACTAGTGGCTGGTCAGTTTTGTGTATTTCCCCTGTAAGATTCTATATTTGCCTTTAATGGAGACAATGCCTTAATCCAAATGATGGGACTGACTGACAGGCCAGGAGAGCTGATATTCTTAAAATAGGAGTGAAGATGGCTGGGATTTATGGGATTTGAACTACATGAAGTTCGTTGCCTGGTTGTGCACTAGCCCTCTTTTCTCTTGTGCCTGCTCACTATCACTGAGTTCCCAGAAGCACTTCTGCTTTATTCTTGTACGAGAGATGAGGGTTCATGCATAGTTCACGTCTTTGAAATGCCTTCTATGCCTTATTTGAAAGAAGGCCCCTTTTATATTTTTGCCATGCAGCACATTCTGTTGGACCTGTAAGTATTCAATGGGCATACCACTGTTGGAGAGTGAGCTGAAACCGATTCTGGTTCCTTAATTCAACTGCATTTTATGGTTTGTTTTAACATCTTAATTGCACTTTTACTGTCCTTGCACAGGATTGTTAGTAAACACAATTTTTGAAGACTAAAGAAAAAGGATATTAGAAAATCCTAGGTAGTGACTTTTAATATAAAAGCATCCTCTAATTTCTTATTTAGGATTATTTTATTATGCATGTTTTATTAGATTAAACCAAGTAGGTAAAAATTAAGACCATGTAGTCAGTTGCTGTAAACTGCTCACTTAATCAGCCTGATATTAAGCTCTATGAAGGCAAAAATAACTGTTTTCAGGGACAAGGTGGCCAATTAGCCAATACTTTGGTTGGAGTCAGTCATTTTCAGAGTGCAGTTTCATGGATGTCTCATTTGAGCCCCCCTCAGAACAGCTCTTTGAAGTAGGCATTATCGCTCCCCAGTTTTTCAGACTGAGAAATTGAGGCTTACAGTGTACCTCTCATGCTTGATTGCCTTCCTTATCCTCTGACACATGCACACTCACACTCATCCTCCTTCAGGAAGGCTGGTTGGATGTTGAGAGGGAAATTTTGCTGACCAGTAAACTGGAATAATGTTAGGGACTGCTCCGTGAAGGAAGGAAAGATCCCTTGAGAGTTGACAGGAAATAATCTGCCCACAGAATTCACTTCTATGGACAGTTTTTGGTAGTGGTCCCTGGGGAAGTAGAATAGAAATTACCTCGGTAACTGGCTGATATGAAATTTCAAATGACTGACACATGACTGACTAAAGCCCTGCTGCATTGCCACTCTGCAATAAGCCAGAGTTTTGCACTTTGCCAGTCATAAGCTCATGGAAAAAGGGTGAGGGGGCTTCAGCTTCCTTTTGCAATGGTTAGTGTTTCTAGAATATAATTTCTTAGGTTCTCCATCCACTGTGAATATCATCAGACTGCCTATCTCTAAATCTTATTTTCTAACAAAATCATAATAAGCCATATATGCTCTGTTTGCCTTTGTCGTCTTGCTGATACCTGAATTTTTAAGGTTGTTGAAACAGTTTCCTCAGTGTTGTATCTTTAAAAATATGTATATATATAACACATGACTTTTTCCCCATAAGGTAGAAAAATTGTGTCACTTTTTTATCTGTCCCCACCGCCAGTTTGCTGGCACAGGGCATGCAGCATTACCAGTTTCTTGCTTATCTTCTTAGTTGTGTGGGAGAGGGAGAGAGATTTTGTGTGTGTAGTTTTTCTTAGTCATGATAGTATGTAATATACACCATTCTGCCCCTTTGCTTTTTTCACATAGTATATTTTTAATTGCTTTACACGTAGTCCTGACTCCCAAAAAACAAAAACAAAAAAACTATGGTGGCATTGTATGGCCAGTTTATGATTTACTTAACCTGTCCTCTGTTGAAGTGCCTGAGTGTTCTCTTTGTAGCTTCCAGTTTTCTCCTTCTGTATAAATGTAACAAATACCCCTTTGTATTTGGCCCCTTCTTTATGGACATTTGTCTTTGCTCTTGAAATAAAGTGCTTAAAAGTTGTGTCTCCGGTCATGCAAAATATGATGGTACTCCATCCTGACAGATGTGCTTTAGTGTATCATTGGAAAGGGCACAGGACTAAATATACTGCTCTCTTTTTAAGAAACAGACCATCAGGAAGGTGGGGTTCCCATTCCTTAGCCACTGAAATAGCCAACACAGTATCTAATCCTGATGATCCATTTATGAATTCTAGTCAGATTTATTTTCTGTTCACAGAAATTGTGCCCTTTTCACCATTGTGAGCGGTTCCTACTGTGTATATGTGTCCTCCATACAAACAGCCATGTGTGGAAACCCTCTGCTGCTATGTGGGGAAAGTGGGAGGAAGGAGATTTCCAATTTCACTGCCTGGGCTGCAGCTGGGAAAGCAATTCTGGGCACTTCCAATTAAAACTTTGAAATAATTTTCTCAGAATAATACACGTGGTAGTTAGCTTCCATACTGGTAGCACTAGTTAGTATTGTAGTAGATACTATACATATTGTACATGATGGGCTCAAGGGACTTTTTTACTGGGCCAAGTGCAATTCATAGCCTTATTTCTATGAGAAACATGTACCAAAGTCTCAACTGGAAAACAAGCTGTTGCTCGATGTTTGTGAGTATTATATTGGGCCTGTATGGCCAAATTTTCTTCACCAAACATAATGTGGACTGAGAATAAACTTTATGTGACTGGGGAAGAAAACAAAAATATTTAGATTTTTTTTAAATATAAGTTTTGTGCTTCCGTCTGTTGTGACTACAGTGAGATTTAGGAAAGTATTGTATGAGCTCCTTGCTACCTGGATGATTAGAGTTAGTGTGGAAGAGGCAGAATGGTGAAAAAATTAGAGATTTTTCTTTCCCAATGGAGGAGGAAGTTTCAGAGAAAGAAAAAGCTTTAGGCTTAGCAAGAACATTTCAACAAACTGACTAAAGTACTCCCAAAGATACTAGGGGGATTTTTGTGGCCAAAAGTTGGGTGAAGTTGTGAAAGAAGTGTTGACGGGCTGCAAAGAAGATGCCACCTGAGTCCACAGGTTATACTTGAGGCTCAGCCCAAAAGGACCATGTTAGCTATCTCTGTGACTGACAGTGTTGAGACAAACTGCATTGCTTTGATTTGTTGTGGCTGGCGGGAGTGGGAAGGGTGCACTTCAGAGTAAAACTAGACATGATGGTAAATGATAGAGAAGAAAGGTGTCTTATAACTTGTCTAATTTAGAAATGGTGTGTTACCCTTTGCTCTCAGAGAGTATATTGTTTGCTTCTTTTTCATCGTAAAATTTTCTATGGACCTGGCTGGTGGCACAGTGGATAAGGTGCCAACCTGCAAACGCAACAGTCACTGGTTCAATTCCCCAGCCAGGGCGCATGACCAGGTTATGTCTCAAGCCAGGTCTCCAGCCAGGTCCATAGCTGGAGGCACGTAAAAGTCAACCATATATGGATGTTTCTCTCCCTCTCTGCCTCTCTCCCTTGCCCTCTCTCTGAAAATAATAAGTAAAATCTTTTAAAAAATTTTTTTCTATGGAACTTTATAAGTATACACAAAAATAAAGAGAATAGTATAATGAACTCTATGTGCCTAGCCTCAACATTATGAATGTTCTGACAATCTTGTTTCATCTGTCTTCCTTCTACTTTCTCTCTAGAGTATTTTAAAGCAAATTCCATACATCATAATATTTCCCCTATAAATACTTCAGAGATATCTCTAACATATTAAGACAAAAAATTACAACCATATTACCATTGTCTGATCTCAAACTAATAATAATTTCATGTTTTCTGATATTTAGTGTGTATTTAAATTTCTCCAGTTGTGGACCTGGAATGGTGGGAGGGAGGCTAGAGGAGGAAGGGTTACAAGGGGAATGAAAAAATGTTTGAGGTAATGGATGTGTTCATTGTTTTTTTTTTTGGTTTTTTTTTTTTTTAAGATTTTATTTAATTATTTTTAGAAAGAGGGGGAAGGAAGAGGGGCAGAGAGGGAGAGACACATCAATGTATGGTTGCTTTTCACCTGCCTCCAGCCACAGCCTGACTGGAGACCTGGTTTGCAACCTGGTTATGTGCCCTGGCTGGGGAATCGAACCTGCGACCTTTGGGTTCGCAGGCCGGCGCCTTATCCACTGTGCTACCAGCCAGGGTGTTCATTGTTTTGATTGTGGTGATTTCAAGAGTATATACCATATGTCAAAACATCAAATTGTATAGTTTAAATATGGACAGGTGATTGTATATTATAACTCAAACTGTTAAAAATATATAATTATATAGTGATATAGCTAGAGGCACACAGTATTTTAAAACACAGTTTCCCAGTTATCTCAAAATATCTTTTTATAGTTGGTTTCTTCAAATAAAAGCCTAAATAAGAACACATTGTACTTGGTTGATATGTCTCTAGGTTTCCTAAGATCCATAGCTTATCCATCCACCCACCCCTTTTGCTTCATGCTGTTTATTTATTAAACACTCCAGATGATTGATCCTATAGTATTTGCCACACTCTGACTTGGCAATTTGGCTAATTCTAGCCTTGCGGTAGCATGTTCCTATCTCTGGTTCAGTCCTTTTAGCAAGAGTACTACATAGGAGATGCTCCTGTGAACCTCTTATTGCAAGATATCCAGGAACCATTATAATGATGGGTTGTCCTACTTTCAATGTAAAATTCATCAGTGGAATCAAGTGTTGTCAGCCTTATTTGTCCATTATAAAATTACCTATCAGCTTTCACCTAGTAGTTTAAGGAGCTGCTGCCTGGATTTATTATTTCATTAGGGGTAAATTATTCACTATGAGTATGTGTGTGTCTGCATACATGTGTGTATAATTTTTAATAGCTGTGTTGAGGTGTAACTTACATACTATACAAACTACATATTTAAAGGGAACAATTCAAAAAAATTTTAAGTATATCTTATTGATTATGCTGTTACAGTTGTCCCAGTTTTTTTGTGTGTGCTCCTCTCCGTCCAGTAGTCCCCCTTCCCTCCAGCAATCCCACCACCCTTAGTTCACGTCTGTGGGTCATGCATAGAAGTTATTTGGCTTCACCCTTTCCTATATTATTCTTAATTTCCCCTGTCTACTTTGTAACTACCAATTATACTTTTTAATCCCTGCACCATTTCTTCATTTCTCCCCCTTCCCTCTTAGCTGATAACCCTCCAAATGATCCCTATTCCTATGATTCTGTTACTGTTCTGGTGGTTTGCATAGTTTGTTTCTGTTTTTGTTTTTTTAGGTTCTTTTGTTGATAGTTGTAAGTTTGCTGTCATTTTTTAACGTTCATGGTTTTGATCCTGTTTTTCTTAAACTAGTCCCTTTAACATTTTATATAATAATGGCTTGGTGATAATGAACTCCTTTAGCTTTACCTTGTCTGGGAAGCACTTGATCTGCCCTTCCATTCTAAATAATAGCTTTGTTGGATCAAGTACTCTTTTTTTTTTTTTTTAATTTTATTGTTGTTGTATTAC